>SJYX01009419.1:543302-582374 GCA_006410675.1 Oreotragus oreotragus
CCAAAGAAATCCCAGGGTTGATCTCCTTCATAATGGACTGGTTGGATCTCCTTGCAGTCCAAGGGACTCTCAAGAGTCTTCTCCAACACCACAGTTCAAAAGCATCAATTCTTCAGTGCTCACCCACTCCAGAATGCTTGCCTGGAGAATCTCCATGGACAGAGGAGCCTGGCAGGCTATAGTATATGGGGTCGCAAAAAGTCAGACACAACTGAGTGACTAAGCACAGTACAGCACACATGAGGTATTTGTTCTTCTAAAGCTGACTTATCTCACTGAGCATAATGTCCTCAAGGTTCTTCTGTGTTGTAACATGTATCAGAATTCTCTTCCTTTTTAAAAACGGAATAATATTCCATTGTATGTACACACAATTTCTTTATCCATTCAACTGTCAGTGAACATTTAGGTTGTTGCTAAATCTTGGTTATTACAATCCCCGCTGCCCTGAACATGGGAATACAAACACTTCTAGATTCTGTTTTTAGTTTTTTTGGGGTAAATTCCTAAAAGTGGGATTCCTGGATCATATGGTTGTTGGTATCTCTGGTGGTTCAGTAGTAAAAAATCCTCCTGCCAGTGCAGGAGACATTGGCTTGATACTTAATCTGGAAAGACGGCCTGGAGAAGGGAATGGCAATCCACTCCAGTATTCTTTCTTGAGAAATCCCATGGACAGGGTAGCCCAGCAGAATACAGTCTACAGGGTCACAAAAGAGCTGGACAAGACTCAGTGACTGAATACAACACATGGTTGTTCTATTTTCAGTTTTTAAAGGACAATCCATACTGTTTTATGTAGCAACTGCATCAGTTTAATATTCCCATTAACAGTGCTCAAGTGTTCCAATCTCCTCACATTCTTGCCAACACTTGCCATTTATATAATGGTCATCCTGACAGTTGTGAGGTGACATCTCATTGTGGTTTTGATTTGTATTTCTCCAATAATTGGTAATGTTGAGCATCTTTACATATACCTGTTGGCCATTTCTATGTATTCTTTAGAGAAATGTATATTCATGCCCTTTGCCCATTTCTTCATTGTGTTATTTGACTTTTTTTTGCTATGATTTGTAAGAGTTCCTTTTACATTTTGAAAACTGACCTTTTCTGAGATATATTGTTTGCAAATATTTTCACTTATTCCATAGGTTGCCTTTTTATTCTCTTTATTTTCTTTGCTGCTCTTCTCTCCCTGACTGGCATCCTCACCTTGCCTATTATTCTCTACACAGTGGCCAGAGAGGTCCATCTAACACTAAATCAGATTATGTCATTCATTTGCTTATAACCTACCACTGGCTTTCTACAGCAAAGGAAAAAAAAAAAAAAAGCCAAAGTCTTTTCAATGTTTCTAAGTCTCTGTAATCAGCCCCTGACTCCTCACCTTTGCAGTCACTCCGTTCCAGCTGTACTGGCTGTTTTACTGTTCCATGACCACAGTGAGCATGATCCTCCTTCAGAGGCTTGTCCTTGCTGTTTCCTCTCTCTGGGAATGCTCTTTTCCATATCCATGTGGTTTACTTNAAAAAAAAAAAAAAAGCCAAAGTCTTTTCAATGTTTCTAAGTCTCTGTAATCAGCCCCTGACTTCTCACCTTCGCAGTCACTCCGTTCCAGCTGTACTGGCTGTTTTACTGTTCCATGACCACAATGAGCATGATCCCCCTTCAGAGGCTTGTCCTTGCTGTTTCCTCTCTCTGGGAATGCTCTTTTCCATATCCATGTGGTTTACTTTCTTACTTCCTTCTGGTCTCTGCTCAAATATTGGCTTTTCTGGCTATCCTGTATAAAATAGCAATTCTCTATCCCTCCTACACAGCTTTAGTTTTTTTTACATAGTAATTACCATTTCTTATGCACGCATGCCGGGGAAGGCAATGGCACCCCACCCCAATACTCTTGCCTGGAAAATCCAATGGACGGAGTAGCCTGGTGGGCTGCAGTCAATGGGGTCGCTAACAGTCGGACAGACTGAGCGACTTCACTTTCACTTTTCTCTTTCATGCACTGGAGAAGGGAATGGCAACTCACTCCAGTGTTCTTGCCTGGAGAATCCCAGGGATGGGGGAGCCTGGTGGGCTGCCATCTATGGGGTCACACAGAGTCGGACACGACTGAAGTGACTTAGCAGCAGCAGCAGCATGCACGCATGCTAAGTTGCTTCAGTCATGCTGGACTCATTGCAACCCTATCATCCGTAGCCCTCCAGGCTCCTCTGTCTATGGAATTCTCCAGGCAAGAATACTGGAGTGGGTTGCCATGGTCTCCTCCAGGGGATCTTCCCAACCCAGGGATCAAACCTACATCTCTTACACCTCCTGCGTTGGCAGGCGGGTTATTTACCACCAGTGCCACCTTAACACATTGTTCTCTAATGTCAGTCAGTTCAGTTCAGTTCAGTCGCTCAGTCTTGTCTGCCTCTTTGCGACCCCATGAATCGCAGCACGCCAGGCCTTCCTATCCATCACCAACTCCCGGAGCTCACTCAGACTCACGTCCATCGAGTCCGTGATGCCATCCAGCCATCTCATCCTCGGTCGTCCCCTTCTCCTCCTGCCCCCAGTCCCTCCCGGCATCAGAGTCTTTTCCAATGAGGCAGCTCTTTGTGTAATGTACTCTTATTATTGTTATATTTTTTTGTTGCTCTCTCCCACAGCTAGAATGTAAGCTCCATGAAGGTTACAATTTTGTTGATTATATTCATTTCTGTACCTCTAGTGCCTGGCACAGTGCCTGACTGCCAGTAAGCATGCAATTTCTCAATAAATATTTGCTGAATAAATGAATGAAAGTATTAACACATGGATCCTGTTGGATATAAACTGAAATGTAATCAGGGGGAAGTAGCCACACCAGAGAATTCCAAACCATAAGAAATTATTGTTGATTCTAACTGTAGTTGATTTTCCTCTTACAGCTTATAACATATCTGGATGCTGAGTTTTCAGAAGATAAGGCATAGTGAGTGGTTTCAGATATTTGAAGGATTAGCTTGTGGAAGAAGAGGTTAAGTTATTCATGGATTCCAAAGACTAGAACACCAGTTCATGGGAAAGGAACTATAGAGACATGCTTATTAAACAAGAGAAAGAAGGTGCTCTCTATCCATGCACACTTTCATAAAATGAATGGGCCACCTTGCTCAAGTAGTGAGCTCCCCATCATAGAGCTGCTCAAGCAAAGACTGGATAAGTAGTTAATGGAAGGTGGAGGTCAGATCAGAAGACTTCTGAGGTCTCTTTCAGCTTTAAAATTCTAGAATTCTACAGACATGAGAGGGAAGCAAGAATGCTTCTAACAAAGTATCCTACTGCAATGTGATAGCCATTTACTGCATATCATCTACTATAATATTTTTTAGTAACTGGGAAGTTCTCCATTATGTGGAAGAATCCAAAAAATATTAGAAAATATCTAATGTTAGATATATTTTATTTTTCCAAATTAAAAAACACCAGGGTTCGTCGCTTCCCTGGGTGGACAAGCTGACAACAGTGGGCTGTTGGATCCTCAAGGACAGCTCTGGTGGCAAAACCGAGAGTGGGTATCTTCATTTTTCGGTTGTACCCTTTCTCTGTGTTGAATATTTCAGGTCAGTGGCTAAGCTACCAATCTGTTGTGATGGAATAGTAAGAGGAGAAAGATATTTGGGGCCATGATTTTTTCCTATACCTTCTGGGTCAGAACTTCTCATATGCAATGTGCACAGCATTAATGGATTTTTTTGTTAAAGGTTCTGATATTGTAGGTCTGGTACAGTGTCTCAGTGTTTGTATTTCTAACAAGCTAGTGAGGGAAGCTGACCACTTTATGAATGGCAAGGTCCAAGTTCATATTCCCTGAGGGACTGTCTATGAAATTGCCTCTCTTTGGAGTCAGAGGCAGCGCATCTCATCTCATTCCTAAAAACATTTGGAATCATTATGATGTTTACTTTGCATCAAGAAAAGCAATGACAAGTGCTTACTAATGAAAATAAGCTGTTGAAAGGAACTGCCAATTAGACAGAAACAATTCAGCTTGCATCTCACTATCAAAAATGAAATTAATCATGCATGGCATTTTCAGTGAAAAAAGGGCTTTAAGTAAATTATTTAGTATTTATATTTTGTAGTGGTGCATGCCTAATAAAATCAGTGGCGAAAGCACATCACCTAGAGTCTAGACCTGCTGCCCTGCTGTGGGACTGGGGCGGGGGGTGGGTGAAAAATCCTGACTCTTCCGTGGAAAGGACAGAGACATTCAATACTGTTGTTTGTGGCTTCCCAAAGTGTGGCCTGCCTACTTGGGATTAGTCTGCTGCTGCTGCTGCTGCTAAGTCGCTTCAGTCGTGTCCAACTCTGTGCAACCCTGTAGACGGCAGCCCACCAGGCTCCCTCGTCCCTGGGATTCTCCAGGCAAGAACACTGGAGTGGGTTGCCATTTCCTTCTCCAATGCATGAAAGTGAAAAGTGAATGTGAAGTTGCTGAGTCATGTCTGACTCTTCGCCACCCCATGGACTGCAGCCTACCAGGCTCTTCAGCCCATTTTCCAGGCAAGAGTACTGGAGGGGGTTGCCATTGCCTCCTCCATCAGTTCAGTTCAGTTCAGACGCTCAGTCGTGTCCGACTCTTTGTGACCCCATGAATCACAGCACACCAGGCCTCCCTGTCCATCACCAACTCCCAGAGTTCACTCAGACTCACGTCCATCGAGTCAGTGATGCCATCCAGCCATCTCATCCTCGGTCGTCCCCTTCTCCTCCTGCCCCCAATCCCTCCCAGCATCAGAGTCTTTTCCAATGAGTCAACTCTTCTATGAGGTGGCCAAAGTACTGGAGTTTCAGCTTTAGCATCAGTCCTTCCAAAGAAATCCCAGGGCTGATCTCCTTCAGAATGGACTGGTTGGATCTCCTTGCAGTCCAAGGGTCTCTCAAGAGTCTTCTCCAACACCACAGTTCAAAAGCATCAATTCTTCAGTGCTCAGCCTTCTTCACAGTCCAACTCTCACATCCATACATTATCACTGGAAAAACCATAGCCTTGACTAGACGGACCTTAGTTGGCAAAGTAATATCTCTGCTTTTGAATATGCTATCTAGGTTGGTCATAACTTTCCTTCCAAGGAGTAAGCATCTTTTAATTTCATGGCTGCAGTCACCATCTGCAGTGATTTTGGAACCCCCAAAATAAAGTCTGACACTGTTTCCACTGTTTCCCCATCTATTTCCCATGAAATGATGGGACCAGATGCCATGATCTTTGTTTTCTGAACGTTGAGCTTTAAGCCAACTTTTTCACTCTCCTCTTTTACTTTCATCAAGAGGCTTTTTAGTTCCTCTTCACTTTCTGCCATAAGGGTGGTATCCTCTGCATATCTGAGCTTCTTGATATTTCTCCTAGAAATAGTCAGTTTTATTTGCCTGTCAGGAAGTCCTGTGCTCCCCTTTGTTGCAGCAGTTGATCACAATATGTAGCAATTGCCTCTTTGTCTGTTTCTCCCACTCTATTGTGGAAATGCAAGGGATAGTATCCTAGCCACTGCATAGACATATTCAGTTCAGTTCAGTTCAGTCGCTCAGTCATGTCCGACTCCTTGCGACCCCATAAATTGCAGCACGCCAGGCCTCCCTCTCCATCACCAACTCCCAGAGTTCACTCATGTCCATTGAGTCGGTGATGCCATCCAGCCATCTCATCCTCTGTTGTCCTCTTCTCCTCCTGCCCCCAATCCCTCCCAACATCAGAGTCTTTTCCAATGAGTCAACTCTTCACATGAGGTGGCCAAAGTACTGGAGTTTCAGCTTTAGCATCAGTCCTTCCAAGAACATCCAGGGCTGATCTCCTTTAGAATGGACTGGTTGGATCTCCTTGCAGTCCAAGGGACTCTCAGGAGTCCTCTCCAACACCACAGTTCAAAAGCATCAATTCTTCGGTGCTCAGCTTTCTTCACAGTCCAACTCTCACATCCATACATGACCGCTGGAAAAACCATAACCTTGACTAGACAGACTTTTGCTGGCAAAGTAATGTCTCTACTTTTCAATATGCTATCTAGGTTGGTCATAACTTTCCTTCGAAGGAGTAAGTGTCTTTTAATTTCATGGCTGCAGTCACCATCTGCAGTGATTTTGGAGCCCATCTATTTCCCATTAAGGAACTAAATAAATATTTTTCAGATGGATGGAAAGAATGAAACTTCATTTGGGAAGCCGTGACCATGCCGTCAGCTGCCCTGTGGAACTTGTCTAAGGCTTCCTCCACTGATAGTTCTTGCACCTGCTCAGGGGTTGCTCCTAACATAAAAGCCCTAAGTCTTTATCTTCTCACCTCATGTGAGCATGAAAAGAGAAGAACAGAAATTAAAACAATCTGAAGAACTGAAAGATGAATTTGAGAAAGAAAAACAATGATTATCCTTGAGGTGTAGGTATGCATTTTTAAAAATCTTAAGAAAATACTATAAAAGTTTTAGTAATTATAATACTACATAACTGAGAAAAGCCAAGAAACAAATCTAAATATATAGAGACTGTGGATAGTTTATTTCATAGATGTTTTAGAAAAAATGGCTATTGGCAACTAAGTTATATCTGTCTTTCACATTATACACTAAATACAAACAAAAAACCACACCAAACCAAAGCCTTGTTGGCTTATCTAAAGAAATATTAACAAATGAAACGATAAAAGATCTAGAAAAAATATATTTTATGATGGGATAGGAAAGGCATTCAACATTTAATTAAAGAAATTTGAAACTGATTTTCATGTTTGAGATAATATTGATAAATTTCTTGTGCTGAAGAGCATATAAGAAATAAATACTCTCATATACTGCTGGATGGATTGTGAAATGTACTTAAATTGCTAAAGTGCAGTTTGGCAAAAATAGATCAAAAGGTTTCAAATTTTACAAACTGGTCTTGAGAAAATTATTATAGATTTAGGAAAATGTTGATTATGTGGAAAATGATTAGAAGCAATTCAACTCTAAGGGGTTTATTAAATAAATCTTTAGCAATCTACAGATTCAATGCAATCCTTATCAAGCTACCAGTGGTAATTTTCACAGAGCAGAACAAATAATTTCACAATTTGTATGGAAATACAAAAATCCTCAAATAGCCAAAGCAATCTTGAGAAAGAAGAATGGAACTGGAGGAATCATGCTGCCTGACTTTAGGCTCTCCTACAAAGCCACAGTCATCAAGACAGTATGGTACTGGCACAAAGACAGAAATATAGATCAATGGAACAAAATAGAAAGCCCAGAGATGAATTCACACACCTATGGACACCTTATCTTTGACAAAGGAGGCAAGAATATACAATGGAGTAAAGACAATCTCTTTAACAAGTGGTGCTGGGAAAACTGGTCAACCACTTGTAAAAGAATGAAACTAGATCACTTTCTAACACCACACACAAAAATAAACTCAAAATGGATTAAAGATCTAAATGTAAGACCAGAAACTATAAAACTCCTAGAGGAGAACATAGGCAAAACACTCTCCGACATAAATCACAGCAGGATCCTCAATGATCCGCCTCCCAGAATACTGGAAATAAAAGCAAATATAAACAAATGGGATCTAATTAAAATTAAAAGCTTCTGCACAACAAAGGAAACTATAAGCAAGGTGAAAAGACAACCCTCTGAATGGGAGAAAATAATAGCAAATGAAGCAACTGACAAACAACTAATCTCAAAAATATACAAGCAACTTATACAGCTCAATTCCAGAAAAATAAACGACCCAATCAAAAAATGGGCCAAAGAACTAAATAGACATTTCTCCAAAGAAGACATACGGATGGCTAACAAACACATGAAAAGATGCTCAACGTCACTCATTATCAGAGAAATGCAAATCAAGACCACAATGAGATACCACTTCACACCAGTCAGAATGGCTGCGATCCAAAAGTCTGCAAGCAATAAATGCTGGAGAGGGTGTGGAGAAAAGGGAACCCTTTTACACTGTTGGTGGGAATGCAAACTAGTACAGCCACTATGGAGAACAGTGTGGAGATTCCTTAAGAAATTGCAAATAGAACTGCCTTATGACCCAGCAATCCCACTGCTGGGCATACACACCGAGGAAACCAGAATAGAAAGAGACACATGTACCCCAATGTTCATTGCAGCACTGTTTATAATAGCCAGGACATGGAAACAACCTAGATGTCCATCAGCGGATGAATGGATAAGAAAGCTGTGGTATATATACACAATGGAGTATTACTCAGCCATTAAAAAGAATACATTTGAATCAGTTCTAATAAGATGGATGAAACTGGAACCAATTATACAGAGTGAAGTAAGCCAGAAAGAAAAACACCAGTACAGTATACTGACACATATATATGGAATTTAGAAAGATGGTAATGATGACCCTGTATGCGAGACAGCAAAAGAGACACAGATGTGTCGAATGGACTTTTGGACTCTGTGGGAGAGGGAAAGGGTGGAATGATTTGGGAGAATGGCATTGAAACATGTATAATATCATGTAAGAAACAAATCACCAGTCTAGGTTTGATGCAGGATACAGGATGCTTGGGGCTGGTGCACCGGGATGACCCAGAGAGATGTCATGGGGAGGGAGGTGAGAGGGGGGTTCAGGATTGGGAACTCATGTACACCTGTGGCGGATTCATGTTGATGTATGGCAAAACCAGTACAGTATTGTAAAGTAAAAAAACAAACAAACAAACAAATCTTTATGCAGCCATGTGATGGAAAACTATTCAGTCATTAAAATGGTGAAAAGAATATTTAATGATAAGGGGAATTATTGATAATACATTTTTAGGTAAAGTAGAAGGTTAGGAAACTAAACAGAAAATGTCGTTCCTAATTTAAAGACAGGAAGGCTATTTGCAAAACTAATAGTGGTTATCTCGGAGTTTGGGGATTATGAATGATTTAAAATTTCTATTTATGCCTTTTGTATTTTCATATTTTCTTCAATAAACATATTTTACTTTTGGAATCAGAAAGGAGTGTTAATAAGAGAACAAAACTCTCTTACAGACGAAGGTACCTTTGTGGTAATTATTAAAAATGAACCTGCTAATATTAGCAATTGTACAAATTAAGGTCAGGCTTAGGGTACTGTTGTCAACTGTTTTTTGTTTTCTTTTTTCTCTCTTAAATTAGGCTAAAACCTTTTTTTTTTTTTTACAAAAGTACATAAAGAAACATGCTGAACAATACTTGAGTAGTCCATAAAACAATGTGTCTTTTTATTAGTGGAACAGACCAAATTTGCTGTGATAACAAATAGCATCTGTTGGTTACCAAACTCAGCATCTTAAAATAAAAGGCTTACTTCTCATTCAGTATAAATTCCACTGTGGGTTTTTGGATGGGAGGATAAGCAGGAGATCTATTTATCTTGGTCTTTTAAAAGATCTCTATTTTAAATATTGTCAGGAACTGTGGCACAGTTACACAGAATGCAGGAGAACCTCACATTGGCTCAGAAATGACGTATGCTTTTTTTTTTTAATAACTCATTGGCCAGCACGAGTGGCCAGGAAGACAGAAAGTCTGAAATAGTTAATGAGCAGCACAGCATTAATGACCTCTACTCCCTCTTCTTCCTGTATCTGGGCAGGGGAGTCTGGAATTAACATCTGGAGGGTCATGATCTGACCATGTTCAAGGTTAAAAGGATTAACATGAGCAGAAAAACAGAGCTGAGACAGAGAAAATATTGAGAGCATTTCTAGGGAAGTTTAAAAATGTCCTGTATTTCTTTCTCTATTGTGATTAACATGGAATTCTGTAGGTTGTTCTCTGAAGTAAGGGATTTTGAATTTTGGGCCTCTACAGCCCCTTTATAGCTTAAAATTATAGCTCAAAATTAAATATTTTGAAACGAAAACCAATAAGAGCTAAACTGGATTTGTACCTTTTATGGGCTTTCTTTTTTTCCAGGTTATTTCTTTGGATTATCCATTTCATATAGGCTGATTTGTGACCACCCTACCTCACCCCAAATTCATATGTTAAAGCCCTAAACCCTGGTACTTCAGAATGGAATGTGACTGTTTTGAGAGAAAGCCTTTAAAATCGTAATTTTGAAAAATGGGTATGTTAGGGTGAACTCTAATCAATACAACTAGTGTTCTTATAACAATAGATTAGGACAGAGAAGAAAAAAGATGGAGAGAGAGAGCAGAGATACTAGAAACATGTCGGTTTGTGGCCAGTTGCTCAGTCATGTCTGACTCTGCAACCCCCAAGGACTGTACCCACTAAGGTCTTCTGTCCATGAGATTTTCCAGGCATGAATACTGGCATGGGTTGCCATTTCCTCCTCTAGGAGATCTTCCTGATCCAGGGATTGAACCTGCATCCCCTGCATTAGCAGGTGAATTTTTTTTACCACTGAGCCACCTGGGAAGCCTCTGAAAACATGCACACACACAGCAATGACCACCTGAAGACACTGTGAGAAGGTGCCCACCTGAAAACCAAGGAGAGAGGTCTCAGGAAGAAACCAAACCTGCTGACACCTTAGTCTTGGATCTCTATCCTCCAAAATTGTGAGAAAATATGTTGCTGTTTGATCACTAAGTCGTGTCCAACTCTTTGCAAGTCTTTGGACTCTAGCCGGCCAGGCTCCTCTGTCCGTGGGATTTCCCAGCAAGAATACTGGAATGGGTTGCCATTTCCTTCTCCAGGGGATCTTCCCACCCCAGGGATCAAATCTGGATCTCTTGCATTGCAAGTAGACTCTTTACCATCTGAGCCACCAGGGAAGTCCAAAAAAATATATTTATGTTTAATAAGCCACTTAATCTGTGGGATATTTTATGCATCAGAAATACACATGAAAATCCTGAATTTGGCATTATTTTCTTATCCACATTGACAGGTGAGGATACTGATTTCAGTGAGGTAAAGTGACTTGCCAAATTGATGTAGTTAGCTCATGGTCCTAACTATTAATTGAAGCAATGAAAGTATAAATAAAGGAAGAAAAAAAAAGTTTTCACCTAATAATAGGTGATATTTATAAGACATTTGTCAGACATAATTGTGTACACTTTGTAAGCATGCATTACTTGTTATAACAATATTAAACAGTAGCCTGCTACATAACAAATTATCATGAAATGGAGTTGCTTAGAGCAAGGAATAAAACATTGAATATCTCACAATTTCTGTGTTCTAGGAATCCAGTTACATTGTGGCTGGGGACCTCTGACTCAGGGTCTCTCAAAAGCAGCGTTCAAGGTGTCAGCTGGAACTGTGGTTATCACAGGGCCAAAGTCCAAACTCACTCAAATGGTTGTTAGGAGGATTTTGTGTTTTGTAGATTACTGTACCGAGGACTTGGGTACCTGGTGGGTGTTGGTCAGACGCCTCCCTTAATTCCTTGCCATGTGAAGCTCTCATGTGGCATCTTTGTATATGGCAGCTGGTTTCCATCAGAGCAAACAAGAGAGAACAGAGGGGAGAACAAGACAGAAAGGCCTAGTATTTGTAAACCAATTTCAGGGGTGATATCACCCTGAACACTTTGCCATGTTCTGTTCATTAGATGCAAGTCACTAGTCCTGGTTTACACTCAACAGGAAGGGATTACAGAAGGGCGTGAATACCTGAAGTCAAGGGTAGTGGCTGTCTGCCATGGGTGAGCAAACAGAAGCATGGAATCGGTAAACAATTTGCCCAAAGTCACACAGATAGTAAGTGGCAGAGCTAGGATCAAAATACAAGTGATCTGACCTCCCTGGTGGTCCAGTGTTAAGAATCCACTTGCCAACTCACTGGACATGGGTTTAATCTCCAGTCCAGAAAGATTACGCATGCTGCAGCACAACTAAACCCATGTGCTGCGACTACCGAGCCCACACGCTCTAGGGCCCATGCTCCACAAGAGAAGCCACCTCCGTGAGAGAAGCCCGAGCAGCCCCGGTCACTGCAGTTAGAGGAAGCCTGCCTGCAGCAATGAAGACCCAGGTAGCCAAAAAGACACGAATAAACGAAAACAAAAACAAAAACGCACACACAGCTCGTCAGCTCTAGGGCCTGTGCTTTTAAGATTTGTGCAACCATGCTCACTAGGTGTAGCAGATAAAATGGCACCAGCAATTATGTCTCAAACCCTCTTGGGACTAGAGTGTTAGTTGTTCAGTTGCCTCCAACTTGTTGCTACTCAATAGACTGTAGCCTCTGTCCATGGGATTCTCCAGGCAAGAATATTGGAGTTGGTTGCCATTCCCTTCTCCAGGGGATCTTCCCAACCCAGGGATCATTGCAGGTAGATTCTTTATCATCTGTGGCATCAGGGAAGCCCAAACTAGAGGTGATGGGCCAAATCCGATGTCCTAAAAGTCAGTTACACTGCTTTGGGGCTGAGGGGTCTGCTACCTATCTTGGGGTCAGCAGAACGCTTTGCGTAGACAGTCATGAAGTGCTTCAAGCATTGAGGGCCNAGGGATCATTGCAGGTAGATTCTTTATCATCTGTGGCATCAGGGAAGCCCAAACTAGAGGTGATGGGCCAAATCCGATGTCCTAAAAGTCAGTTACACTGCTTTGGGGCTGAGGGGTCTGCTACCTATCTTGGGGTCAGCAGAACGCTTTGCGTAGACAGTCATGAAGTGCTTCAAGCATTGAGGGCCACGTGGTTCTGCTGCAGTGCTTAAACTCCAGTGCTGTAGCATAATAGCAATCAGGTAACAGTCAAATAAATGGCCATGGCTGTGCTCCAAAATAATTTTATTTACAAAAACAGGCACTAGGCTTATTGTGTGCTTACTCCTGTCCTGGATCTCTGTGGGCACATGGATATACCAAGGAATGCTTAATTTTGTAAAAGTTAAACTTACTTGCTTTATCGGAATCTCATGAGTCACTAATGGAGAAGGAAATTGCAACCCATTTCAGTATTCTTGTCTGGTTAAGCCCCAAGGACAGAGGAGCCTGGCAGTCTACAGTCCATGGGTGACAGAGAGTCAGACATGACTTAGAGACTTAGGACAACAAGAAACAGTAACACAGGGTCTATTATGTATATTCTCTAACATCCCCAATGAGGTCATTGGTCTTCATGCACATATTAATAATATACCTGATTACAGGAATCTGCCTGCAGTACAGGAGACCTGGCTTCGATTCCTGGGTTGGGAAGATCCCCTGGAGGAGGAAATGGCAACCCACTCCAGTATTCTTGCTTGGAGAATCCCATGGACAGAGGAGCCTGGCGGGCTACTGTCTGTGGGATCGCAAAAGTCAGACACGCCTTAGGGACTAAACCACCAACCACCACCACCTCCTGTCACTAAATCAAAACCTGGAGCAGAAGCCATTTTGAAGCAGTAGAAGAGCAAAGGTTGATATATTTTTCCAGGTTGATATATATTTTCCATTCCATATCTATGTCCCCATGCCCTGAAGACACCTCTTGAATGCATGTAGCCATCACCACTCCTTCTGCCTTAGACAACTTGCCTGCACTTGGTGGAAGGAATGCTTCCTTGCATTTTCCTTTGGACTTCATTCTGTTGTGTTCTGGCTCATCATTTCTGTTTTTGCTTTAGTCTTTTTTCATTCTTAACAACATCCTTGCCCTTGCCTCAGTATTTTTCAGGTTGTTGGAAACTGCATAATATCTGTTATGTTCCCTTAGGTGGAAAGGGACCTGTGATCCTTGTGAATTCCATAAACTTGTAAGGTTCCCCATTTCTGAACAGAATGCCTGCAAACTCCAGGAAATACCCTGAGCAGGGGATCATCATGAAACTTTCCTAAAATTAAGAGTGAGCCCTGGACCCCAGTGAGTTCTAATTTTGGAAGATGTCTTTATTGGTACAGATAGAATTTAGGAAGCAAGTGAGTAGAGTGATTTGCTCCATTAGGGGAGCAGACCCAAGGATGTGAAGTTTCCTGAAGCCAGCACTCTCCTGGTGACAATGCAGAGCCTTACAAATTTACTCCCATGAGACTTAAATTAGAGTCTAAAAAGCTAAGTACTTATTTCAGGATCTCATCAAATAGCCAACAGCAGCTCTAATTTTAGTATGTTTTCTTTCTCACTGGAGAAAATGGTCTGCTAGGAAAAATAATATTTGTGCCTCTGCTTCAACCTTTCTAGGTTAGGGCTGGTAATGGTTTCAAATAATAATATGATCAACAGTTTCCTAGCTCTTTGCCTAGGGCATTGTTAGTCTTTTATACATATTTATTTTATTTTATTTTGTGTCTTGGGCCTTCTGACACTTAATAATATAATTTACCTTGATTACACTGCAGATGGGTCTCTCCTTGACTCAATTTAAAAAAATTAATGCATTTAATTTTAGTAAAAGTGTGCAATAAGACACCAGGTGACTCAGCTAAGTAAAAGAAGAGTTCCTAATTACACTTCTAAATCAAATTGTGCTCTGAGTGCCCTTCTGGGGTTAAACCCTGCAGAAGTTTGGGGCATTGAGGATTGCTGACTCAGTTTTTCCCAAGCTGAGAATGGAGGGGAGGCGGGTGATCTGTATTCAACATACCCTTGAGTTTCTAAATATTTAAAATTAATATTCACTAGTCTTCCTAAAGTATCGTGTTTAGGGATGCTTAACAATGAATGAATCCTTTTTTTTCTTCCCTTAGGCAGTCTTCTGAATTCCATTAGGTATCACCTGCTGTTTTATTATACATTTTCTCATAATTGCTTTTGTGTAATCAGGGCTTGTGGGATAAAAGGAAAAAATGACGAATCATATCTCAAGATGTGGAATCGAGAGTACTCTTTGGCATTATTTTATGATTATCTTAAAATGTATTAACCGAGCACTCTTCTTTCTTGTAAATTAGAATGGATTTATTTATCACATTTCTTTTAATGCTGTAGTTTGTGAAATGAGAATGAATTATATACCTTTTCAGAAGAACTTTTAAAAATACCTAGATGAATTCCTCCCCTGTATCATTTGTTAGTGTCACAGGGATGAGAAAACAACTTTAAATTGATTTTTCTGGAAAGCAAATGAGATATATTTTTGGGAAGGGTGTGGGTTATGCTTTCAAGGGGTCAGGTCTAATGACCAGATTTCAAGGAGGAAACATTTTATTTTTGATAAAGCCTCAGATTGTCATATTTTGATGGAAACGGTGATTTGGAGTCAGTTGACTTGATTGATGAACATATTTCAAAAACTCTGGTCACTTGTTTGGAACTAGTTTAATTAGAACTGGGTTGGAATGTTAATTCTGAAGTTCTAAGCAGGGAAATAGGAGTGAATGGATTAAAAAAGGGGTGTGAATTCGTCACAGAGTACTAAACTAACAGAGTCAAAAGTCTTTCACCTAAATATCTTGAAACATATAGTCAACTGAAAAAGAAGTCTTGGATAAGTGATTAACATTCTTTCGTTGGGACTTGAAAATGGAATGCAGAGATTATATGGAATTAGAAATTTAAGAAAGGAAGACAATAATGGATTTAAAAACACTAGGGGTTTGCTGTGACCCAGAAGAAATGATGGAAATCAAAAAGATATGAAAAGAGGGTCTTGATATCCAGAGAGTGGTGCATGCCAGCACTGTTGGCATCCCCTGGGAGGTTATTAAGAATGCAGTCCTGGATCTCACCTGAGACCAAATGCACTCTAACAAAATATTCTGGGTGTGTATTCAGGTTTGAGAAGCATTCTTTAAAGACATTGAAAAGGTTTTCCCTTTACCGACAGGGCTTCAGTAGCATACATTACATTTCCTTTGCTGTCTTTGGAACCACACTATATGGTTCTGCATTAAATGATACATAAGCATAATCATGAAAATGTTTTCTGTTTTTCAATTTGTGCATTAATTTTGCAAGTAAAAGTTGGTACACTTGATAGAGTTATAGAACAGTTATAGAATAGAATGTTAAGGTCATAAACCTTGACAATTTAAAATAACAACTCATCCATCTGCAGGGCAGTAATAGAAATGCAGGTAAGGAGAATGGACTTGTGGACACAGTGGGTGAGGGGGCGGGTGGGGTGAATTGAGAGAGTAGCATTGCCATGTATACACTGCCATGTGTAAAGCAGACAGCTAATGGAAAGTGTTGCATAGCTTGGTGCTCTCTAATGACCTGCGGGGAAGGGATGGGGTGTTTGGAAGGGAGGCTCAGGAGGGAAGGGATATATGCATGCATATAGCTGATTCACGTTGTTGTACAACAAAAACTAACAGAATATAATAAAGTAATTATACTTCAATTAAAAAACAATAAAGCAAGCCTGAAAAAGAACAACCACTGAAAAAGAAGGGTAGAGAAGAAAAAGAGAGGTAAAAATAGGAAAGAAAGTAATCTCCTCATATTTCATAGCAAGAAGTCAGCAGATATTGGTTAAATTTCAAACTCCAGAACACAGTTTGTTTTGTCATATTTCAAGTCATAAAAGAAACAAATATAACAATATTACCAACAAAATTTGAAGAGCGAGGCAGGGAGGGAAGGTGGAAGACAGAATAGATGAACTAAATTCTTCATCCTTCACAGTGAGGAGCTAACAGGTGCTATCCAGGGTTGATAAATCACAAAATAAAGGCAGTAGCTTGTAGCAAATATGAGTCATATTCCAAAAATCCAAGTGTATGAGAAATGTTCATTTCTTTTTTTTGAATCTAGTGAAATAAAGCTACAATATCTACCCTGCTAATTTGATGAGAATACAATCACAGTCAGGATTAGGGATTTTCCTCCCCACCTCCACCCGTGTAGTTAGAGTTTGGGCCAAGCCTCCTTCCTCTTCCTCTGGGACACCTAGAATTTCCCAGGCTCTGGGCCAAGTGGTCATGGGTGAGTCACTGAGTTGGGCTTTCCGTACATGAGTGGAGGTGATGTGTGCTGCTTCCAGGCTTGGCTCTCCCACCCCTCTTCCCTCTGCCGTTGGAGGCCACTGAGGTCTGAGAAGAGAAGGGAGCCTAGAAGAATGAACTTGGGTTGGGGGATGGCTAATTGGGACCACCCAGATCAACTTTACTTGAGCAAGAAATAAACTTCTATTTTTTAAAATCTCAAATATCACATATACTTTTAATCGTTAGATTAGCTTTCTTTGAATAACACAAAGATCATGGGGGTTTCACACAAAGCTTATTTCCGAGGATGCCCCTCTTGCCTTAGTCCACACACCGTTGTGGTCCCTTGATGTCAGGCATTTCATCGTTTTTGTGCCATGTGAGGGCATGGACAGTTTTGCTGAGGCTGAGAAATCCAGGGCCTGGGGTCTAATTTACTAAAGGAAGAACTGAAAACTGAAAGTGCTACTTTAGTTTTCATCCAAGAAGGCCTGGATGAAAAATGGAGAGAGAATTTACCCTTTATTCTGTGTTCTGGTTATTGCTTGCATCTATAAAAATCAAGTGCATGTGATGATTTATAAGATAATTAAAAGTACTCTCCTTCCTAAGCATTTTAATACTTTGAAGTGTAAAGAAAACCAACAAAGAGTTAGATATATGAGATATAAATGGAAATGACATGTTAAGATTCTGATCTGGCTCATTGTTTTCTCCTGAGAGAAGTTCAGCAACAAGGGAGAAATAAGCAAACTGAAACTTGTATAAGAATTGTCTAAGAAAGGAGTTTGTATGAGAAGGTCCTTTTACTTCTTTGAGCCTCAGTTTCCTCTTCAGTCTAATAGTCGTACTGCTATCTGCCTCGCCTTTCCCAGAGTTGCTATGAGGATCAAGATCAACTAAATAAGAATCAATATAAAAATAGAGATAGAGGAATAAGTACTACCATGGGCCCCAGGAACTCTAGCAGATGGGGGAGGAAGACATGCATGAAAGCAAATGAGCCTATGGATGTGGAAGAATTTCAAAAACTACGCAATATGACTCTAAGTTGTAATTAATTTGGAGTTGGACATGACTAAGCAACTTCACTTTCACTTTTCACTTTCATGCATTGGAAAAGGAAATGGCAACCCACTTCAGTGTTCTTGCCTTGAAAATCCCAGGGATGGGGGAGCCTAGTGGGCTGCCGTCTATGGGGTCACACAGAGTCGGATACGACTGAAGTGACTTAGCAGCAGCAGCAACATCATATAACTGCAGACTTTCTAGCTGTTAAGGAGATAGAAGTATATTCTTAATCATAGGTCCATGTAAAGCTCTTAGCTTATAATAGGAAGTGAAAACACTGCTGCAGCTCTGGCTGCTATTAGAATGAATGAATAGTTCAGGAGTGAATTTCTTTTGAGGAAAAGGGAAGAAACGTGTTGGTCACATTGAAAAATCCATATGCTCAAAATGCCTGCTAACTTTGTCCCTCTACCCTATTCAGCTCAGAATGATTTCTTTTCCCCCTTCTATTAAGGAGAGAAGATGCAATCTTGATATTGCATTCTCCTTTACTTACTGAAGAAGACAGGGGAAAAAAGACATCATTCTTTTATTCTGTTAGGGCCTTAATTTCTTCAGGTTACTATCAATTAGACACTTAAAAAAAAAAGTGCTGGCTCTGTGCTGGCTCTCTGAGAACACTAATTTGGCATCACTCAAAATGGGACTGGGGATGCAGGATGATGCAAGACATGGCTACACAGTGAAGCTCCCCACCCCTGTCGCCCGCCGTGTGCTGTACTGAGTTTTGTTGTTGTTTAGACAGCTGTGTCCAACTCTTCTGCAGCTCCATGGACTGTCGCCCACCAGGCTCCTCTCTCCATGGGATTTTCCAGGAAAGAATACTGGAGTGGTTTGGCATTTCCTCCTCCAGGGGATCTTCCTGACCTGGGGATCAAACCCCTGCCTCCTGCATGGCAGGCAGTTTCTTTACCACTGAGCTGGGAAGCCCATTGTTGTACTGAGTAACCAGCACTTTATGTTCTAGGCATTGAAGGGCTGTAGATACTTTTGAGGACAGGTAGACATATCAGTCAGGGCAGATGCAAAGTTCCATCCCAAATAGACCCTGAGAATAATGACTTAAAGTTTACAGGAGTTGATTTTCTTGCATTTGCCATATCTAGTTGGTTGCTTGCTCTATATGATCATTTAGGGTCTCATCTCTTGCTAAGTCATTTCTTTTTTAACCCCGATACATTGACTTCTTCACCCTCAAAACTGCATCACGGCTGCCTTCTGGGTTCCAGGAAAGAGGAAGAGGAAAGACAAGGTAGAGAAAGTACACCCGTTGACCAAAGTCCCAGGCATAGAAGCGGCATGCGTCACTGCTACTCACATTGCTTCGACGATACCGTAGTCTTGTGACCACAGCTAACTGCAGTCTGGCTGGACAGCCAAGATCTGGCTGCAGTTCTATTATTAGAGTGACTTCAGTGCACACCTAGTCATCTTGACCACAGGGAAATAATCAGGTATACATTTTATAAAGAAAATTCTGATTCTTTTGATATTCTCTATAATATTCAGCACAGAACTATGTGGTAAACATTCCATTAATAATTGTTGATTCATTAATTGACTAATAGATTGATAAACCCACGATGAGGCTTGAGGGCCATCTCATTTGCTTATGTTACATGTAAAAATCCACCAATGGCACCAGCCGAATGATGCCTTTCTCAACACTGTATAGGAAAGAGGCTGTTGAAGGTCTGCTCTATTTTATTAGAGGCATGTCTGGGAAATTTACAGTCCTCATGAGACAAAAGGGAATGATTCAAGATCTCAGATCAAGAGGTTGGGAAGTGATCCAATGTACCTTTGTGTCTGTTGTCAGGAAGGAGGTAACAATAACTGTTATGTTACATTTATCTCATCTAACACAATAAATAGAGAGGGGTTTTATGTGGAGGTCAAAATAAGGTGTTTTAAAAAGCACTCTTTTCCTTCCATTCTTTATAATTGTTAACCCAAAGGGTGAAGGTGGCAAGAGAGAGACGCCTGCTTTAATGAGTGGGAGTATTTTATGATGATATTGTTTAGAATACCTGTACCACGGTGATAATACAAAGCAGACTGACTTTTAGTCAGCTTTAAAAAATTGTCTAAAAATTCTTTGTAGGTGATGAACCAGCTTGTTGCTTGCACCAGAGTGGGCTTCTCTCAGGTCCCTGCCTCCTTGGCATGCCACTCATTCCTTTCTTCCTTTTTTTCTTTTCCTATTCTCCTTCTGTTATAGTATTGGTCTGTTTTCCCTGTCTCCTTTTTCTCTCTTCCTATTCTCTCCAAAGGCTCCATCAGCCAGACTTTGACTCCAATCACTTCACCCAGTTAGCTGTTGTGTAGATCTGACAGCTGATTGTCAGTTCTGGTCTCACTTGACTTAGCAACATTTATCACTCTTGCTTACTTCTTCTTCCTTGCTTTTCTTTGCTTCTGGGGCACCATCCCAACTTGGGGAGGACTTCACTGGGATCTCATAACAAAATCTTTTCTTCTTGATTTCCAAATGTTGGAGAATTCCAGGCCTCGGTTCTCTGTCCTCTTCTCTTCTCCATCTACACCCACTTCCGTGGTGGACTTATCCCATCTCAGGACTTTAAATATCATATGTAACTGGTGATTCCTAAGTTTCTGTCTCTAACCCAGACTTCTCCCTTGTGCTCCAGATCCATGCATGCAACTCCAACACTTTGCATCACCACCGAACAGACACCTCAGACATTACATGTCTACATCTGACTCCTCAGCTTCCCTCCATAATTGGTCCATTGCTGGCATTCCCTTCTAAGTTTATAACTCTAATTTCTCAGGCCAATAATATAAATAACCACCTGTGGCTTTGTTTCTTGTTTGTTTTCATGCCTGTATTCAGCAAGTTGGGAAAATCTAGAGGCTTTCTTTTGGAAAATGCACCAAGAATGTGATAATTATTACCATCTACGCTGCCATCACCATACCAGCACCGTGTGACACCTTGCAATAATGCTTGCATGCATGCTCAGTGACTCAGTTGTGTCCAAATCTTTGTGACCCCCATGGACTGTAGCCCTCCAGTCTCCTTTGTCCATGGAATTCTCCAGGCAAGAATACTGGAGGGGGTTGCCATGTCCTCCTTCAGGGGATCTTCCTGTCCAGGGATCAAACCTATCTCCTGCACTGGCAGGAGGATTCTTTACCACTGAACCACCTTTCAACAATGTTATGCCTTTCAACAGTAAGTTACAATCATCCTCTAGATGGTCTCTGGATATCATTCTTTTCTCCCATCTCCTGTCTGGACGTAGAAGTGAGGGTGTGGAAGTCAGACCAGTCCAGTCTTCTGCTCAAAATCTTCCTTTGGTGCAGTAGAATTTCCAAAGCCCTGTGACCTGCCCTTTTATGATAACCATTTAAAAAAATGTTTTATCTGCCCACAGCAAGACTGTTTACTTTGTTTTTTGGATTAGCCTTTATTGGAGTGTAGTTGCCTTACAGTGTTGTGGTGGTTTCCTCTGTACAGCAAAATGAATCAGTCACACACACACATATATCCCCTTCCTTTTGAACTTCTTCCCAACAGGTCACCACAGTGCATTAGGTAGATCCCTGTGCTACAGAATCTGCCTGCTGTGCAGGAGACCGGGGTTCAATCCCTGGGTTGGGGAGATCCCCTGGAGAAGGGAAAGGCTACCCACTCCAGTATTCTGGCTTGGAGAATTCCATGTACTATGTCCATGGGGTCACAAAGAGTACATGACTGAGTGACTTTCACTTTCCTGTACAGGAGGTTCTCATTAGTTATATGTTAACCTTTTTGATCTCATCTCTCAAATCTTCCTCCCTCTGTCACTGTTTCAAACATATCTGCCCCTCTTTCGTTACTCCAAACCAGACATTGGTATTGACTGTTCCCTTTGACATCAGTTATCTTTCTCTGGATCTGCATGACTTGCTTCTCAACTTTCCCAGACTTTCCTTGCTCAAATATCATTGCAGCAAAGCCTTTTGTTACCCCACTCTATAAAATTGCAATATTTTCCCTCTTCTTTGCTATCTTTGCTTCCATTAGCAGTATACTATGGAGAAGACAATGGCACCCGACTCCAGTACTCTTGCCTGGAAAATCCCATGGACGGAGGAGTCTGGTAGGCTGCAGTCTATGGGGTCGCTAAGAGTCAGACACAACTGAGCGACTTTCTCTTTTCACTTTCATGCATTGGAGAAGAAAATGGCAACCCACTCTAGTGTTCTTGCCTGGAGAATCCCAGGGACAGAGAAGCCTGGTGGGCTGCCATCTATGGGGCTGCACAGAGTATGACACGACTGAAGTGACTTAGCAGCAGCAGCAACAGCAGTATACTATATGCTTTACTGTTTTTTTTTAAATATTTTCAACTATACTTTACCCTCTAGAATATAAGCTCCATGGAGGCAGAGATTTTTGACATTGTACCCTCGATGTCTAGACAGTGCCTGGCATATGGTGGGAACTTGGTAAAAACATTTAATTGACGTATAGTCAATTCTATATTTGCTGAGTGAATGAATGGTGTTCTTGCTTCCTATCCTTTAGACAGTTCATCTGTCTCCAATTTCTTGCTTTCTTTCAACACTTTCCCTCCAACAATGACTGTTGATGATTTTTTGCTTACCAAAGATTTAATAATTTCTCTTTTCCATCCAGTCAATTATCTAGTTCTACCACAAATATTTTCTGAGTGTATCTTTGTGTGCTGCACTGCTCTGAGTCTAAAGCGAGTGAGAAATGGTTTCCTTCTTCAGGTTCATTTCTTGTGGGTGCCTTGGATTTAGCCTCAGCTGTTAATGAGTGTGCTGAATCCACAATCCCCTACAACTTTCTGGAGGTCATTGTCCCTAATGGGGTGTGCAATAGGAGAGTTCTGACTGCATTGCAAAAGAGGGCTAAGGACCATTTGTTTGGAATAGTGATGCTCCTTCAGGAAACGCATGACCTGCTCATTTGGAGCCTCACATTCATCATCTCTTACCTTGGCCTGAGTGGGAAAGATGAGGGAGCTTCCTCACTTTTTTTGGTCAAGCCAGCTAATCACATGAGTGTCCCTGCAGGATGCGGGGCTTTTGGAGGAGCGCCAAGAAGAGGCTTTTGTTTACTACAAGAAGACATTGCTACTCCCTGAGGATCCCTTCCACAATATGTGGACTGGAATAGGGATTCTGATTCATTCAGGTTGAATCAGTTGCACCTCCCATTCAACCACCTGTCTTCATTTCTAAGGGGAAGACCATGAACTCTAGGGTCAAAATAAACCACAAATTGTATCCTGAGCTTTGCCACTTTCTAGCTGTTTGGCCTTGAGTAAGTTCATTTGTCCTCTTTGAGCCTCAGTTTCTTCATCCATAAATTGGGGATAACAACAACTACTTTACTGTATTGCTGAGAGGATTCTATGATTTAATACTTGCAACTTCCCTGGGGGCTTAGACAGTAAAGAATGTGCCTGCAGTGCAGAAGACCCAGGTTCGATCCCAGGGTTGGGAAGATCCCTGGAGGAGTGGCTACCCACTCAAGTACTCTTGCTGAAGAATTCCATGGACAGAGGAGCCTGGAGGGCCACAGTCCACGGGGTCTCAAAGAGTCAGAAACAACTGAGCAACTAACGTGACTACTACTAAGGCACTTCCTTCAGTGCCTGGTGTGTAACAATCAGGAACAATATGATGGTCATTATTGTTATTAAAGAAGTCACTATTATTTTACTTGTATGGAAAGTTAATTGTTTTTGTTGTGATTGTTGTCAACTATTTTCAGAGGGTGTCTCAGAGGCACAGGCTTAAAAATATTATCATTGGCACAGAACAAAACAACAGCAAACCATCCCAATAGGCTCCCAAGGCTGATACTTACTTTCAATCACTGCGACTGTGAAAAGGAGAGAGAGAGGCCAGCAGAATATTTATTCTCTGAGGTCCCTGGTGCATTTGAAGAGCTTCAAATAGCCTCCTGTGACAGGAGGAGCCGCCAGTCGCCCTCCACCCCCATGAGGGCACGAAGAGTCTCTTATCTGACAGGGGAAAGGAGCAGCCTTCCTGGCCTCTGTTCTCCCCACATACCTTTGTTCTCCCCAGACACCTTCAGCTACTTTGCACCCACAGGGATGGTTTCTGGATATTCTGCTCTATTTTTAATGCCAGCTCCAAAAATGGGCCCAGACATCTGTTTAGAGGCCAATCTCTGCAAAAACAGTCTGTTTTGTGTGTGTGTGTGTGTGTGGTTCATTGCAAAGCTGGATCTCTGAAGACTGAAGAATATCANTCTGGATATTCTGCTCTATTTTTAATGCCAGCTCCAAAAATGGGCCCAGACATCTGTTTAGAGGCCAATCTCTGCAAAAACAGTCTGTTTTGTGTGTGTGTGTGTGTGTGGTTCATTGCAAAGCTGGATCTCTGAAGACTGAAGAATATCATAATTTTTGTAGCAGAGCAATAAGCCTGCCTCCTTTGTACTTTTACCCAGCCTATGTGGGAAAACACCCAGGAATCCTGAGTGCCAGCCCCAGAAAGCTAAGAGGAGCAGGACCTTGGGAGCAATCCCATCCCCTCGCCTCACCAATTCCCACACCTACCTTTCTCTCCAGTCCCCAGAATCTTCCTTTCTAGCTTGTGGCAATGTTGGCTTTGAAACGATACAGTTATTTGCCACAGACCGAGAATTTTAGTACTTTGTTTTACTCACCCTGTAAAGTTAGCAGCAGCAGTGTGACACAGTAGAATGCCTAGAGTGGTAGCATGCTTTGCATTGGCTCAAATCCCAGCTGTATTTCTTTCTAGCTGTGCTTCCTTGGGCAAAACACTCAACATCTCAGAGCTCCAGTGATAATATGTGCCCTCAGAGTTGTTTAAGGATAAAATACATGGTTTATGAATTATCTCAAGAAACATTACTTTCTGTTATTTCTCTGTGACCTTCTACAAAACCAAATTCCTTAGTAAAGAAGGAAACAGGTAGGCTAGAAGAATATTAGTGGGGAAGTGACTACAGGCAGATAGTGGGGAAGTGACTCATGGCAGAAAGTGAAGAAGAACTAAAGAGCCTCTTGATGAAAGTGAAAGAGGAGAGTGGAAAAGTTGGCTTAAAGCTCAACATTCAGAAAACTAGGATCATGGCATCTGGTCCCATCACTTTGTGATGGGGAAAAATGGGGAAATAGATGGGGAAACAATGGAAACAGTGAGAGACTTTATTTTTTGGGGCTCCAAAATCACTGCAGATGGTGACTGCAGCAAGAAATGAAAAGATGCTTGCTCCTTGGAAGTAAAACTATGACCAATGTAGACAAATATTAAAAAGCTGAGACATTACTTTACCAACAATGGTCCATCTAGTCAAAACTATGGTTTTTCTAGTAGTCATGTATGGATGTGAGAGTTGGACTATAAAGAAAGCTGATCGCTGAAGAATTGATGATTTGAACTGTGGTGTTGAAGAAGACTCTTGAGGGTCCCTTGGACTTCAAGGAGATCCAACCAGTCAATCCTAAAGGAAATCAGTTCTGAATATTCATTTGAAGGACTGATGTTGAAGCTGAAACTCCAATACTTTGGCCATCTAATGTGAAGAACCAACTCATCTGAAAAGACCCTGATGCTGGGAAGGATTGAAGGTGGGAGGGGAAGGGGATGACAGAGGATGAGATGGTTGGATGGCATCACTGACTCGATGGACATGAGTTTGAGTAAACTCTGGATGTTGGTGATGGACAGGGAGGCCTGGTGTGCTGCAGTCCATGGGGTTGCAAAGAGTTGGACATGACTGAGTGACTGAACTGAACTGAGTCTATTAAGTGTGAATAGCACAATATGTATATAAAAAAAGCACAATTATTAATTAAAAATACTTTGTAGCTAAAAAAATGCTAACAGTTCAGTTCAGTTCAGTCGCTCAGTCACGTCCGACTCTTTGCAATCCCATGGACTGCAGCATGCCAAGCCTCCCTGTCTATCACCAACTCCCGCAGTTCACTCAAACTCACGTCCATTGAATTGGTGATGCCATCCAGCCATCTCATCCTCTGTCGTCCCCTTTTCCTCCTGGCCCCAATCCCTCCCAGCATCAGGGTCTTTTCAAATGAGTCAACTCTTCCAATGAGGTGGCCAAAGTACTGGAGTTTCAGCTTTAGCATTACTCTTTCCAAAGAACACCCAGGACTGATTTCCTTTAGAATAGACTGGTTGGATCTCCTTGCAGTCTAAGGGACTCTCAAGAGTCTTCTCCAACACCACAGTTCAAAAGCATCAGTTCTTCAGTGCTCAGCTTTCTTCAGAGTCCAACTCTCACATCCATACATGACTAGTGGAAAAAACATAGCCTTGACTAGGCAGACCTTTGTTGGCAAAGTTATGTCTCTGCTTTTTAATAGGCTATCTAGATTGGTCATAACTTTTCTTTCAAGGAGTAAGCGTCTTTTGATTTCATGGGTGCAATCACCATATGCAGTGATTTTGGAGCCCAAAAAGACAAAGTCTGACACTGTTTCCAGTGTTTCCCCATCTATTTCCCATGAAGTGATGGGACCAGATGCCATGATCTTCGTTTTCTGAATGTTGAGCTTTAAGCCAACTTTTTCACTCTCCTCTTTCACTTTCATCATGAGGCTTTTTAGTCCCTCTTCACTTTCTGCCATAAGGATGGTATCATCTGCAAATCTGAGGTGACTGATATATTTCTCTTGGCAATCTTGATTCCAGGTTGTGTTTCTTCCAGCCCAGCGTTTCTCATGACGTACTCTGCATAGAAGTTAAATTAGCAGGGTGACAATATACAGCCTTGAAGTACTCCTTTTCCTATTTGGAACCAGTCTGTTTTTCTGTGTTCAGTTCTGACTGTTGCTTCCTGACCTGCATATAGGTCTCTCAGGAGGCAGGTCAGGGTGTCTGGTATTCCCATATCTTTCAGAATTTTCCACAGTTCTACAATCACCCGAAAACTCAGGGTTGCCACAAACCTTCAGTTTGTGAGAAATAAAATAAGGTATGTGTGTGCAGAATTAAGGTAAGCATTGTGTGAGTTTATAGGGCTGTTGTAAAAAAGCACCATAAACTTGGTGGCTTTAAATAGCAGACATTTATTTTCTCACTGCTCTGGAGCCCAAGGTCTCCAGGTCAAGGTGTCAGCAGGGCTGTGTTGTCTCTGAGGCTCTGGGGGAGAACCTTCCTCTGTTTCTTCCGGTGTTTGGTCTTTTCCTGACAATCCTGTGTTCTTTAGCTTGTAGATACATCTCTGCAGAAAACACATGGCCATCTTCTCCCCATGTGTCTTCACATTGTCTTCCCACTGTGTCTGTCTCTGTGTTCAAATTTCCCTTTTTTATGTAAAGATAATAGTCTTTTTTTTTTTTTTTTGCCAACAAAAGCCCCTATAGTCAAAGCTATGGTTTTTCAGTAGTCAGTTTCCCAGTTTGTACAGATATGAAAGTTGGACTGTAAAGAAAGTAGGGTGCTAAAGAACTGATGCTTTTGAACTATGGTGTTAGAGAAGATACTTGAGAGTCCCTTGGACTGCAAGGAGATCAAACCAGTCAATCCTAAAGGAAATCAGTCCTGAATATTCATTGGAAGGATTGCTGCTGAAGCTGAAACTCCAGTACTTTGGCCACCTGATATGAAGAGGTAACTCATTAGAAAAGACCCTGATGCTGGGAAAAATTGAAGGCAGGAGGAGAAGGGGAACGACAATGGATGAGATGGTTGGATGGCATCACCGATTCAATGGACATGAGTTTGAGCAAGCTCCAGGAGATGGTGAAGGACAGGGAAGGCTGGCATGTGTCAGTCCATGGTATTGCAAAGAGTTGGACATGACTGAATGATTGAACAACAACAAAAATAGTCATTTTGAATGAGGACCCACTCTAATGTCATTATTATAACTTGAGTATCTGTGAAGATTCTATTTTTCAAATAAGGTCCTGTTTATAGGCACTGAGAATTAGAACTTCATTGTATCTTTTCAGGGGACATAACTCAACCCTTAATAGGCAGTAATATATTATTGTATTTTATTTCCTTAGATTTTTTTCAGTTGAGATATGTTAACTTTTTTAAAAAATACCATAGCCACATTTATTTAAGAACGTGTTGCAATATCAAATGGCAAAGTTCAACAATGTAAAACCCAAATTACTTTTGCACCAACCTAATAATTATGACTGAGCGACTGAACTGAACTGAACTGAATAATTTTACACATGGTAACGCATACTTTTCAGTGCTACTCTCTCAATTCTTCCCACCCTTTCCTTCCCTCCCTGTGTCCATAAGTCTGTTCTCTATGTCTGTGTTTCCATTCCTGCCTTGCAGGTAGGTTCAGGAGTACCATCTTTCTAGATTCCACACACATGCATTAATATATATTTGTCTCTTTCTGACTTGCTTCACTCTGTATAGTGGGCTCCAAGTTCACCCACCTCATTAATAAATGCCTTCCTTTTATGGCTGAGTAATATTCCATTGTGTGTATATATCACAAATTCTTTATCCATTCATCCGTCAATGGACATCTAGGTTGCTTCTATGCCCTAGCTATTATAAACAGTGTTGTAATGAACACTGGGGCACATGTGTCTTTTGACTATGTTTTTCTCAAGGTATATGCCCAGTACTGGGATTCTTGGGTCATATGGTAGTTTTATTCCTAGTTTTTAAAGGAATCTCCAAGGAGAAAATACTTGCAAATGAAACAACTGACAAAGGATCAATCTCCAAAATATACAAGCAGTTCATTCAGCTTAATACCAGATAAACAAACAACCCAATTAAAAAGTGGGCAGAAGATCTAAACAGACATTTCTTCAAAGAAGACATACAGATGGTTAATAAACACATGAAAAATGCTCAACATTGCTCATTATGAGAGAAATGCAAATCAAAACTATGATGAGGTATCACCTCACACCAGTCAGAATGGACCATCATCAGAAAATCTATAAACAATAAATGCTGAAGAGGGTGTGGAGAAAAGGAAACCCTCTTGCATCATTGGTGGGAATGTAAATTGATATAGCCACTAGGGAGAACAGTATGGAAATTCCTTAAAAAACTAAGAATAAAACTACCATATTTCCTTAGTTTTGTTTTCAGAGTAACGCGACCTTCTTTTCTTCTTATCTATTTTCTTAACCTTGGCAAGAATTCTTGTTTAACTTCTCAGAAGGAGCAAATAAGAATCACTGCCATGGTCAGGAAAGTAAACTATTTTACTCCTGTCTCATAATGTCTGATAATTGTCTCCGTTATCTATCTGTCCATCTATGTGTTTATATATATGTGTGTCTATCAGTTATCTATCTAAACATATATTCCTCTTTCACTTGGAA
Source organism: Oreotragus oreotragus (assembly GCA_006410675.1). Taxonomy (NCBI): domain Eukaryota; kingdom Metazoa; phylum Chordata; class Mammalia; order Artiodactyla; family Bovidae; genus Oreotragus; species Oreotragus oreotragus. Next base: position 572,484 of record SJYX01009419.1, read on the forward strand.
CTTTACCGGTGACAGATATATGTGTGAACTCTATGAATGCTTAACTTGTATTAGATTCTTTCCTTTTTGGAGGGTGAAAAGACACTAGACGTCATAGTTCCATTGGAGAAAAACAAGCTTTCCTTAAATAATGAAATATTCTTTTCATTTAAAATATTTATTTCCTAGTGAAAGAAACAACTCTATCAGTTGGAACAATGCTTTTATGAGCAAACAATTCAGCAACATTTCCTGGGCCAGCCAATAACAGTGGTAAACACACAACAAATCATTTCAATTTACCAACTGTTCTGAAATTATCTGACGAAGCAGAAAGCATTAATCCGGATCCTGTTACAAATGGACATTAAAATAGGGTCATGAACCTTGGAGAAGATGAGGAAGAAGCATCTTCTGTCTGATTTGGAATGGCCTCTTTTATCATCGTTCAGTGTTTTTCCTCTCTTTATTTGTAACTAATGGCATACCACAGTTCAGGTCTGCTGACCTTATTCTACAAACTAGGCCATTAGCAGCCCCAGTCTGCGTGATGGCATACCAATTAAAATTAGGAGATTAAAGAGTAATGTTCCTTGCCTGAGACCAGTCTGCATACCAATGACAATTTCTCCAGCTATTGAATGAAGAAAGATGGAAATGGCAGTGGACTTGATATCATTAAATTTAGGAAACATTGAATAGTGAGTGGGGGGCAAGTCAGTCTGCTAGAGGACTGGGAATTAAAATCCAGAGACAGAAGTGTTAATACTTGTTTTGCTATTTAATATTCATCCATTTATTTTTACTTTCAACAATTATTAAAAATCCATCTAAATTAAAAGGAGATCAGGCTAATAGAAAAGATAGTCAAATTACATATTTTTTTATTCCAAATTGAATTTCAGAGTTCCTGTTTTTCTCTCCGTAAAATAAGAACAAGATACCCAACTCTGTACTACAGCAAAGGTTGGAGAGAGGGTTTGATGAATGAGATAAGTTTGGGATTGAATCTTAAAATTTTAAAGATGATATCCAAAGAATGAGTCAGAAACAATAAATGGGACTTCACTTAATTTAGCTTATACAGGATGCTTGGGGCTGGTGCACTGGGATGACCACAGAGGGATGGTATGGGGAGGGAGGTGGGAGGGGGGTTCAGGATTGGGAACACGTGTACACCCGTGGCACATTCATATTGTTGTATGGCAAAACCAATACAATACTGTAAAGTAAAAAAAAATAAAAATTAAAAAAAAAAGATTGAAAATTTAATATAGATTCACCCCATGTAAACCCAGGGACTATGTACTGTGACTCAGTATACAAATATTTCTGCACCAGCATAGTCTAGACTCTGCTTCCCAGGTGGTGCTAGTGGTAAAGAACCCGCCTGCCAAGGCAGGAGACTTGAGAAACTTAGGTTCCATCCCTGGGTCTGGAAGATACCCTGGAGGAGGGCATGGCAATACATTGCAGTATTCTTGCCTGGAGAATCCCAATGGACAGAGGAGTCTGGTGAACTACAATCCATAGGGTCCCAAAGAATCAGACATGACTGAAGTGACTTAGCACACAAGCATGCATAGTCTAGCCTCTGAAATAGATCAAATAAGAATATTATTTTCTTGGGTCATTTGAAGATGTTTTAAAATAACCTAGTTTGTAAACTCCCAGGTGGATCAGTGGTAAAGAATCTGCCTGCAACTTAGGAGTTGTGGGTTTGATCCTTGAGTCAGGAAGATCCCCTGGAGAAGGAAATGGCAACCCGCTCTAATATTCTCACTAGTATTCTCATTCTCTAGTATTCTCTGGGAAATCCCATGGACAAAGGAGCCTGGCTGGCTACAGCCCATGGGGTCACAAAAGAATCAGATGTGACGTAACGAATAAACAACAAAAACAGTTCGTTAGCTAAAGCAACACTTTCACAAATCCCTTTTGTACGTGTCTTGATTTCCAGCCCTCTCTAGATTCTTTTACTTCAACAAACTGCTTTAGAACTCTTCCTGATATCTGTGCTCTTAGAATTTTTATCTGTCTTGATCCATATTTTCTGACTTTTTTTTCTGCTTCTGATTCAAGTAAGACTTCTGTTTTCTTCTGTCTGGCCAGAATTTTTCCTTTGCTTTCAGTTAAAAGTAACTAGGAAGCAAAGAGATAAACTTCCTTGAAGTACAAAGGAGGTAGGATGATTGGAAGTGTTAACCAAAATGTCAGAAATGGATAACTGAATGAAATCAAAGGTTTTTATTTGGATTTGTGAGGACTGCAGCCCAGGAAACATAGATTCAATAAGCACTTAAACTGTGTTGCCCCAGACTTCAAAATGGGGGGAGCTGATGAAAGGCAGAAATGGCAAGATTATAGTTAGTTACATGAGTTGTTTATCAAGAATTATAGTTGGAACCGAAAAGAAGAAATGGTGCTTATTAAGTAAGAATCCATTGGAGTGGGACATGGTGGCATAGTTACAAGGGGAGACCTTGAGACACAAAGTTGCAGCTGGCATGTGTTTTAAAAACTGCTGGTATCCTTGGCTAGGTACCGTTCACAGAAAGTTCAAGTTCTCAGAGGTGCAGAGATGCATTTGAGACCAGATCCTCAATGGCCTGCTAGTCTATTCTTGTACACTGAACTTGGATGTTCCAGTTTAATTTCAATTTGTCATCAGAAGAGATGGGGAGATGAAGGGGGAGGGCAAGGGGCATCTACACATTAGTTCTCTGGTCCCTGGTGCCCCTGGATCACTGGGGAGCTCCCAGGACCGGGGACAATGTCAGATGCTTCACCTCTCATCCTTGGTCAGATGGTCTCTCATTTATGCTCATCTGCCTGGCTTTTCTCCAGGTTCTTTGTCATTCATCTGCCTGTATCTGGGTTCTTCACAACAGACCATCTAAAAAGGGCAGCCTTTGTGTTTTTAATGATCTTTTAAAACGAATTGTTTAATTAAATGATTCCTAAGAGAGAGAATCTAATAGTCCAATTTGGTGCCATCATTTACTTCTGGTCCAATAAGCTGTAGTCAGAGGAGGCAGGGTCACATGGCAGGTGCATTAGGGCATAATATAGCTAGTAAGCTTGGCAAGGTGGATGATGGTGTGGGGAGAAATAAATAATGTGGTATTCCCCAGTCCAGAGGATATATTTAAACTTCTTTAAAGTATTATAATTTTTTCAAACTCATTTGAGGCACCAGTACTTTGGACTTGGTGCTAGGTCCTGATTATATACTAGTTGTCTTTGGACACAGACACCTAGTTTACTTGATTTGACTTAAAAGCCTGTTTGGAGGTTTCCCCATCTCAGAAATCATTGAAATGATAATGTTCTCCAAGATTATGAAAACTCTTCAAGACAGTTGCAGGGAATTCATCCTTGGAGGGAATTTTTGGAGGGATAAGAAAGGGTTAGTGCAATTGGAGTAGAACATAAAACCAGGGGAAGCTCCAAGCCCCTAGTGGTGTATACTGTGGAGAAACTGAGAGCTTGATTTTCCTTGACCTGGCAAACATTTCCTTAAGCCCAGTAGGAAAGCATAAACTATATGCTAATTACAGTTTCTCAGACTATAATTATTGACCTTTGGAGCTGACCTTAACTTAGCTGGGCTTCTCTGGTGGTCAGATGGTAAAGAACCTGCTGCCAATGCAGGAGATGTGGGTTCGATCCCTGGGTTGGGAAGAACCCCTGAAGAAGGGAATGGCAACCCACTCCAGTGTTCTTGCCTGGAGAATCCCATGGACAGAGGAGCCTGGTGGGCTATAGTCTGTGCGGTCACAAAGAGCTGGACACGACTGAGTGACTAATACCTTCACTTTCACTTTGTCATGATATGTGCGTTTATTTGCTCAGTTGTGTCCGACTCTTTACCATTGCATGCACTGTAGCTCACCAGGCTCCTCTGTCCATGGGGATTCTCCAGGCAAGAAAATTGGAGTGGGTTGCCATGCTCTCCTCCAGGGGATTTTCCCAACCCAAGGATAGAACCCAGGTCTCTTGCATTGCAGGTGGATTCTTTATTGTCTGGGCCACCAAGAAAGCCCAAGAATACTGGAGTGGGTAACCTATCCCTTTTCCTGGGGGACTTCCTGACCCAGGAATCAAACCTGGGTCTCCTGCATTGTGGGCAGATTCTTTACCAGCTGAGCAACCAGGGAAGCCAGGTTACAATGTAGGTCCCTCAAATTCAGGCCACAGTAGTGCTCTGAGTTCCCTTCCAAACCTAAACCAAAACAGAAACAGAAAACTTCCTATTCTGCCTTTATCAGTGTGATCCATGCTACCTAGTTATTCAAGATAGAAAGTGATGAAAACAATTAAAAAGTAATTAGACAAGATCAAGTGATAATGATGGTGGTGAAGAGGATAATGAGTTTTGCTTGGACCATTGCAATAGCCCCTTAACTGTTTTATCTACTGCAAGAGTAGATGAATTGGAGTGTTATCTCTTTATAATCCATTTCTAACATGAGCCAGAATTATTTTTCAAAAATTAAAAATATGGCTCCCGATTTTTTAAAGGACAATGTCAAAATTGCTTTAAAAAAGCTCTTTGTTGATTTTTATCCTAATTCACTATCAGAATCTAAGTCTCATTATACCATGTCTTTTCTCCTTGTATTTATAACTCACTCCAATATTGCCAGCCCTTAGAACAATGCTGGGTACAGAGTAGGTACTCAATAAATTCTGTTTACTAAATTACATTTTACCATTGCCATTTTTATTCTCTTTCCTTATGAAACTGATCTTTCTTATTTTTCTTATATCAGTCTCCAAGTCCTTTTATCATTTTATTTCTAACTGTGTTTATGTTCATGCATGTTTTTCCCATTTTTCAAGTCCACATATTTTCCCTTTACTTCTCACATCGTGGTAGAACCCTGATAAGAAATTATCTAATTGAATCTTCCTTTAGATCTGTGTTACTTTTGTCAAGGAAAATAAAAGGAGTGTGTTCACCTGTAACATCAGAAATATGGCCACCAATGATATCAGTAGGAATGATCCCGAGACTCAGACTAGGAGGGCTGGGCTGCACCATTGACTGATGAGAGTGGACATCTTGCCTACCTGTTCTGAGTGTCTCATGATCTGCTATCTGCTGAAGTTCACCTGCTGAAGGTACTCTGGCTAGTCTCCATTCACGTGTCTAGCTTTTATCTGTTCCTGTAGTTTCTGTGCCTATTAAAGTTCTCAAATAGAACTTTATCATCTTGATGGTTCAGGGGAATGATTTTTTTTTTCTCATCAATATTAGCTTTATTCTCTTAGTTTGTTGTAGGTTTCAGAGTGTGACAGTGATTTTACTTAATTTTCAAGAGACTGGGCTTACTCCTTCATTTCCTTAAAGCCCCCACTATAAGAACCCAGACCTGTACCTTTGGGGTTGGAGTAGAGGGGTCAAAGAGTCTGTCCTTGACTTAAGTTTAGTCTGATGCCTCTGAATGCTCTCCTCAACTAGGCCTTGACCTTTGGACTTACATGTCCATCTTTGTATCACCCAGTTTTCGCAAAAATCATGATAAATCCCTTTAGAGAGAATCCTCCACCCTCAGTGTTCGATCATCTGATAAAATCCCTCATCCTGTGTGTTCCCCTAGATGGTATCTGATCATTTCAGTTTGCTTTCAGCAAGAATCCTATTGAATCTGTTTCACCAGAATCCCCCTTGTCCATGACGTTTTCTTGTAGTATTTTTTTTTTTTTTCATCCACTGACACCCTACCCTGCTTTTGGGCTACAAATCTCTAGTTTTCCTTGTTATATTCAGATTGAGACTGTTTCTATACGTGGGTCTTGTCCGTTATTGCTATAGTTCCTGAATAAAATCTGTTCTTACTGCTTTAAGTACTGTCCAGCTATTTTTCTCTTTAACAGAGGGTATTTTATGGTTATATCCAAAGCTCCCTCCATATTTAGGCAACTAGAATGGAGAATAAGCTTCTTGATAACCTCATAGTAATTTTCTATTCCTGGGAGACACTTCTTGATTGTTCAGCTTTCTCTTTCCTCTAGATTTTGATTGCTACACTGAATCTTATTGATTTGGGCCCAGCGACTTTCCTGTTGCAGGAAATAGAAACCACTGTGGCTACTTTTAGTAGAATGAGTTTTAATATAAGAATCTAGTGCTTACACAATCTTTGGAAGGGCTATAGGTTTCAGACTTGGGCCAGCCCCTGGAAATGACCTCCAGAACAAGCCTGTTAGGCTTGCTATCAGGGAAACTGTTCACTTTGCCAACAATGTGGGGAATGAGGAGACTGCCCCTGGAACAGTGTCCCCAGGAACACATAGCCTTGTCTGTGATTCAGGGTCAACTTCCTGGCTTTTTCTACCCCACTCACATGAGGCTAAGGGCTAGACCTCAAATGCTCCTCACATAGTAAATCCCAATATTTTTCATGATCATGTTTGCAATGGCAAAAACCAAGGCAGAAGGAAGCCCTCTGTCTCATGCTTTCCTTCTAAAATCTCATGACAAAATATCAGGACAGTATTTAAGATTTAATGGAAACCTGTTTATATCCAAAATCTGTCTTCAAGGGAGTCTGGGAAATGTGGCTCTTAGCTGTCCACAGTTTAAGAAGGAAGCTGGAAAGGATGGTGAGTCAGTTCATCTACCAGAACCTGTTACCAGCCTATGTCAAACATCAGGATTATACTACCAGCTCTCTTCTAGACTTCAGAATTCCAAAGGTGTGGCTGAAAAGTATGCTGTTTTTTCTACAAGTGGAAGTATTACATCCCATGAGATCCTGTTTATTAGCTCTGGTTTCTTGGGCCAAGGAAGAATCCTTAACCCAAGGCAGTAAATCAATTCACTAAGTTAAATCTTAATTTTTTTTTTTGGGGGGGGAGGTTGATTTTGAACTAAGATGCATAGTAGGTGCTTTAAGTAAAGAAGACCCAGTCTGAAAGATCAGAGGCTGATGTCCGCATTATGGGCAAAGTGGAGGGCGAGTAAACAAAGCAACGCAGGAAGAGGAATAAAGAGAACAGAGAGCACACAAACAGAGATAGAGATAGGCCCCAAGAAACAGAAGACTCAGTTTCTGAATTCACAATTTCCAGGAAGCCCCAGCTTTGTTTAATTTCCTGTCTTTGAATGCCCAAATGCCTATTGTATCCTAATAGGAAGGATAACTTTCCCCTTTCCCACTACTCTATTTTTCTAGAACTAGTTTGAATTTCTGTTTCTCACAATAGAAAGTTGATTATAGTAAAATTCACAACTTTTAAATAATATTTATTTAAATGTTAGCATTGTGTTAGAGAAAAACTGTCCACATGTATTATTATCCTCAATTTTCCAGCTTCTTCTCTCTCTGCTCCCAACAAGAGAAAGATTATTGTTGGCTGAGAGAGTCAACAATGTTAGGCCAGTCTACATTAGTGATCCATGCAGGAGCCACAGAGGATATGTGAGGGAGAAAGTTTTGGGCCATTCCAAAAAAAAAAAAAAAAATTCACTGTTGGTTGAAGATGGTGAGAGAGAAGTGTAGAGAAAAGGAGAGATTGTGATGGATTACAAGTGGGTTTGACATCCTTTTTAACTACTTTGGTAAGTTGTCCTATTTTTCTTTGAGTAGAGTCTTCTGATTGGGTCCTGCAAAGAGTGGACTTAAAAGTGCCACATCTGCAAAGATTACATGTTTTTATAGAGAAACTTCTGGTATATTTTGGCAACAGGTTGAAATATATATGTATATTCCAACAATATTGAAATGTTATATATTTATACACTTGTGTACATGCATATCTCCAAGAATAAAAATATTTGTAAGTTCTCCTACCCTCCCCTTCATTCATAGAACATTGAGTTCACATTGCTTTGGGGACAGGTTGTGGGAAGCATTTGTCTAGAAGGTGTTATATGGTCTGTCTACAATGAGGTGGCCTGTTCTGCAAGAGCTGCCTGGTTCAAATGACTAAACTGGTTTTGCCATAAACATGATTAAGTTCTATAATAATCATGAAAACAAAATTTTCAAGAGGATTTAATTGTGGTTTGGATAGGTATAAACGTTAGTGAGTGGAACAGATGAGCATATCCTTTTAAGATAAATGCTTGTATGGACAATGAACAAGTACATCTAAAAGCTATTTCACGGGGAATTTTTTTCACTGACTCATTGGCTGGTTTTATCTACATGCAGAAAAGTACTTTAACCCTGCACCTTACAAATAGTCACTTGGAATGGTTCAATGTCCTTTGCTTGGCAGAGAGACAAGACATCTCTGTGTCTTTTGTATAGAGCACACTGTATTGTAAAAATTGCAAACCCTTTTTTGTTTTCAGGGCTAATAACATACTTAGGGAGCTTCCCAGGTGGTGCTACTGGTAAAGAACCCACCTGCCAATGCAGGGAATGTAAGAGAGATGGGTTTGATCCAGGGTGGGGAAGATCCCCTGGAGAAGGAAATGGCAACCCACTCCAGTATTCTTGCCTGGAGAAGCCCATGGACAGAGGAGTCTGGTGGGCTAAAGTCCGTGGGGTCTTGCAAAGAGTCAGACATGACTGAAGTGACTTAGCACACACACACACACCATACTTAGGACCAACGGTGGTACAAATTGCAAAGTAACATCTGAGTTTCTGCAAGGCTAAAGGTATTGTTCACTCCCTGCTTGAAGATGTGGCCTTTCCTAGACTTAGATGCTGTTGGGTTTAGTTCAAGAACCAGGAAAGGCCAGTGTTTGTAAATAATCCTTTGTAGGGATAGTTAGTTCTTTTGAAATGGCAATGGAAGCACCAGAGCAAGGTGTTTATTTTTAATTATTATTATTTAACATAAAGAATGTCACCGGGGAAGAGCCCATGCCATGCATCTGGATCCACCCTGTGTAATCTTGCTTCTAGTGAGATTTGTATCTGGTCTGGTGGATTACAAGTGGCTTTCAAATATTTTTTTTTTTCCCTGCACTATGAGGCATGTGAGATCTCAGTTCCCTGACCAGGGTTTGAACCCGTGCCCTGTTGAGTGGAAGTGTATAGTCTTAACCACTGAACTGCCACAGAATTCTGTGAGCTACTTTTTAATCACTTTAGTAGTTGTGCTATTTTTTCTGTTGGATAGGGTGTTTTAATTGAACTATACAAGTCTCCAGGTTTATAATGGCCAAGTCTAAAAATACTTTGGCTCAGTTCAGTTCAGTTCAGTCGCTCAGTTGTGTTCGACTCTTTGCGACTCCATGAATCGCAGCATGCCAGGCCTCCCTGTCCATCACCAGCTCCTGGAGTTCACTCAGACTCATGTCAGTTGAGTCAGTGCTGGCATCCAGCCATCTCATCCTCTGTTGTCCCCTTCTCCCCCTGCCCCCAATCACTCCCAGCATCAGTCTTTTCCAGTGAGTCAACTTTTCGCATGAGGTGGCCAAAGTACTGGAGTTTCAGCTTCAGCATCATTCCTTCCAAAGAACACCCAGGGCTGATCTCCTTTAGAATGGACAGGTAGGATCTCCTTGCAGTCCAAGGTACTCTCAAGAGTCTTCTCCTACACCACAGTTCAAAAGCATCAATTCTTCGGCACTCAGCCTTCTTCACAGTCCAACTCTCCATTCATACATGACCACAGGAAAAACCATAGCCTTAACTGCTACTGCTAAGTCACTTCAGTCATGTCTGACTCTGTGTAACCCCATAGATGGCAGCCCACCAGGCTCCGCCGTCCCTGGGATTCTACAGGCAAGAACACTGGAGTGGGTTGCCATTTTTCTCTCCAATGCATGAAGCTAGACAGACCTTTGTTGGCAAAGTAATGTCTCTGCTTCTGAATATGCTATCTAGGTTGGTCATAACTTTCCTTCCAAGGAGTAAGCATCTTTTAATTTCATGGCTGCAGTCTCCATCTGCAGTGATTTTGGAGCCCAAAAAAATAAAGTCTGACACTGTTTCCCCATCT
>SJYX01009420.1:0-11017 GCA_006410675.1 Oreotragus oreotragus
TGGAAAATCCCATGGACAGAGGAGCCTGGTGGGCTACAGTCCACGGGGTCGCAAAGAGTCGGACATGACCGACTTCACTCTCTCACTCTCGTAGCTCAGATGGTAAAGAATCTGCCTGCAATGGAGGAGACCTGGGTTTGATCCCTGGATCGGGAAGATTCCCTGGAGAAGGGAATGGCAACCCACTCTAGTATTCTTACCTGGAGAACCCCCAAGGACAAAGGAGCCTGGCGGGCTATAGTCCATGGGGTCACAGTCACACACAACGGATAACACCACATGTATCTGAGCTGCTGCTTCTGGAAAGTTTCTAACACAGAAAGCAGAGAGATTAATAAAGTGAGTCTCCAAGCATCCATCGTCAGTTTTGACATGTATTAGCATCTTGCTTCATGTTTTTATCCCACTTACTGTTTTTCTTTTTAGGGGAATATTTTAAAAGCAAATCTCGGCAATCATGTAATTTCGACCTTAAAAGCTTCAGTATGTATCTTTAACAGATAAAACACACTCTCGGGCTGTATCAGCCCTATGCCTGTACCTGATTTTTTGTTGTCCCTTTCTACATTTACTAGCATTTTTTCCTTCAGCAATTATTTTATCACTGTGATACACAGTTTGTATAGGAAAGGCAAGAAAAATACATGATTTTTTTTTTCTTCTTATTTTCAAAGTAAGGTCATTCATTGTTCTAGCAACCTTCAAAATTTTTCCCCTATCACACACTCAGAGTTTTTAAAAATGTGTTTTAATCGATTATAGTCATTATTATTTTTGATGCTTCCACATTTGACGAGTTGAGTGCTGTGTGCTTTTGACATAACCCTATTGTTTTTTGGTAGCTTCCTTGTTATGACTGAGCATCTAACACTTTTGTTTTTTTTTCTGTCCCGTTAAGAAATCCTGGGCTCATTTTGTGTGCCCTTCCTGCTTCTGACCTTAATCTGTAATTCCTTTAAGAAATACTGGTTTCTTTTAGTGGGAAGTAGTTTTTAAAGACCACAGTCTGGGACTTCCCTGATGGTACAGTGGTTAAGAATCCTCCTGATAACCCAAGGGACACAGTTTCGATCCTTGGTCCCGGAAGATTCCACATGCCATGGAGCAACTAAGCCTGTGCCTCACACTCCTGAGCCCTCACGCCCTAGAGCCCACTGACCACAGCTGGAGAAAGCCTGCAGGAGCAACAAAGGCCCAGGGCAGCCACAAATAAATAAATAGATATTTTTTTTTACAAAAGACCACAGTCTGGATGCTAATTAGTTATATCGCTTCTAGGCCTTTTCAGTACAGAGATGAGAAAAAACATAGTTTTTAGGAGAAAAATAGGTCATGATTTAGTGTTATTTCCAAGTAAAGCTGAAGGTGACAGTGTTTTCAGTTCTTGAGTTGTACACTTAAACCCCTTTTATCTTAAAAATCTTGGTTTCTAGTTACAGTAACAAAATTACTTTTTCTCTTGCTCTGTATTATGGTCTCAACATAATACTTTCTAAACAAGACGACTGCAATTACTACAGACCACAAAACCACTAAATACAGCCTATTGGGAATGTACAGTTTAAAACACTTGAATACTTATTTGCTCTCTGTGGTTATGGATTGGGCTTGATATATGAGTAAAATTACATCCGTTTTTTTCTCCATTTTACGGATTTTTCCCTCTTTGTTATTTACTAAACATCACATGCTTCCAAAGTCAATGCATAGGACAAGGTACATGCGTGCTAAGTCGCTTCAGCCGTGTCTGACTCTCTGACCCCATGGACTGTAGCCCACCAGGCTCCTCTGTCCATGGGATTCTCCAGGCAGCAATCCTGGGTAGCTGTTTCCTTCTCCAGGGGATCTTCCTGACCCGGGGATTGAACCTGCTTCTCGCTGGACTCCTGCATTGCAGAGCAGAGACTATTACCTCCCATTTCTGTCCCCTTCTCTCTGTTTCTTCTTTCCTCTATAGGTAACTATTTTTACTGTGATTGTTTTTTTTTCTTTGACCCCTGAGTTATTTAGATGTGTACATATTGCTTACATTTCCAAATACTTGAAGATTTTCCCAAATATTCTATTATCGATGTCTAGGTTATTTCCATTATAGTCCAAGAATATGTTCTTCATGCTTTAAATTCTTTTAAATTTGTTAATGTCTGAGTGTCCAGAAATGAGTCTTGAAATGAGTCTATCTTGATGAATGTTCCAGATGTACTTGAATGCCTTTAAGTGTTGTTGGGTGAAATATGCTATAAGTCAAACTAATTGATAGGTTTGTGTATGTATTCCATAACCTTTTTTTTTTTTTTTTAAGGATCTACTTGTTCTCTTGCTAAAAGAGGAGTGTTAAGATCTCCATCTGGAATTGGAAATGACTTTTCTTCAGTTCTGTGAGTTTTTGTTTCACATGTTTTGAAGCTCTGTTTTAGGTGCATGCTTATTTAGGACTGTTGCCTTCTTGATGACTTGATCATTTTATTATTATGTCCTTTTTAAAAAATCCTTTGTAAGTATTTGTTGTCCCGAAGTCTACTTTATCAGGTATTTTTTATTCTAGAATCAGTTTTATGGCATTATAGATACTTCATTTTTCTTTTGATTACTGTGTATATAGGATAGCTTCTAAATCATTTCTTGTTTTAATCTGTGTATTCATGTTTAAAGTAAGTTTTGTATAAACAGCATATAGTTTTTTTTTTTTTTTAATCTTTTCTGATCATCTCTTTTGACCAGGGCCTTTTACTTGGGAGTGTTTAGCCTATTTATTGTAATCACTTGTATAGTTTGGTATAAACCTACTAGCTGTTTTCTATTTGACTCTTCTGTTCTTTGTTCCTTCTCTCTTTTCATGCCCATTTTTGGACCATTTTTTTGTGGTATTATGTTAATCACTGGTGACTTATTAGCTATATTCTTTGCTTTATTCTTTCAGTGGTTGACCTAGGATTTAAAACACAGCTTCAAAAAAAATAAATAAATAAAACACAGCTTCACCACAACATACCTTGAACCGATAGGATATTCCTTTTCTATACTACAAGATCCTTCAGACAGAATACTTTGATTTCCCTATTGCCATTATTTGTGCCATTTCGCACATTTCTATATGCTATAACCGCCACAGTGTACTCTGGATAGTCAGTATTTTTAGAGATATTAAAGAAATGAAAGAAAATCTTCTATTCACCCAGATGTTTACTATTTCTGGGGTTCCTTATTCCTTTGTATAGATTCAGATTTTCATCTAGTGGTATTTTCCTGCTACCTGAAGAAATTACTTTCACATTTCTTGTATTTCAGCTTTGCTGGTAATTCATTGTTTCACTTTTTACTTGAAAAAGAGTTTATTTCACCTTTAAAAAAGGGATATTTTCACTAGGTGTGGAATTCCAAGCTAACAGGTTTTATTCTTTTAGCACATCTGACATTAATCTTCTAATGCTTTACATAATTTCTGATGAGAAGCTGGCTGCCATTGTTATATCTGTTCCTTTAGCTGTAATATATCTTTTTTCTCTGGCTGCTTTTTTAGCTTCAGTTTTATTATAGTGTGTGTGAGGTTCTTTGACTTCCTAGAATCTGTAGGGTTATAGTTCTAATCCAGTTTGAAAAAAATTTTTGGCTGTTTCTTCAAAGATTTTTGGACTTACACATATTGTAAACTACTTAATATTGTAGTAACGTACCTGTTAATTTTTTGGAGGGGTCTTGTCTCTCTTTCCGTGCTTCAGTTTGTGTAAATTTTATTGCTGAATTCAGACTTAGTGATCTTTCCTTCAGCAGTGTCTAATGTCTGTGTACTCCCATCCAATGTATTTTTTACTTTAGATGATGAATTGTTCATTGCTAGAGACACGACTGAGCGACTGAACTGAACTGAGAGACTCCATTCACAACTTTCTTGCATCCCCCATTTTTCACTTTTAAACGAAAGCATGGGACTCTGCTCCTAGATTTGACAGTTCTCACATTGGCTTGTTGAGTTTTCTATCTAGAAGGGATGTGTATTTGATCATACTTCTCGGGTTTCTTGACTCAAAGGGCCTAAAAAGCCTGCCTTTCTCCTCCCCGTGCTGAAACCGCGCTGGTGTTACGGCTGAGTGGCGTGGCCCTGCTCCTTCACCTTCTCGAGTCTGGCGAACTCCCTTAATGTCCTCTGGGGGTTCCTTTTCCTCTCCTGGTGGCTTTGTTTTTGTGAACGGATTGGAAACCTGTGTCCTCACCAGAACTTACCCTTCCATTCCTCTCATTTGGGTTTGGCAACTGCCCTGGAAGATGGACGCAACCCTGAATTCCACTCCCTTGGCTTATTTTGTTGTAACAAATTTGACCCATTTCCCTTAGGAATGGCTAACATGTTACTCCCCTAAGCATAAACGGTTGAGGGCGGTAATTTCATTTACTTCCAGCTTACTGTCATTGATCCTGGTGGTGTAAGGTACAAACACAGCTTACGGCCAGGGGCCCAGTGACCTATCACAAAGCCCAGTGTGTGACTGGGGCCCGTCCCCTCTCATTATTCGTTCACTGATGGCAGCAGGCACTGTACGGAGGACCAGGCCTGCCCTTGGGAGCACAGAGAGAGAGAAAGCAGAAATGTAGAGCTCATTAGAATTCAGTGTAGTCCGTGTCCGCTGAGAAGCCTGAGCAAAAGTTGCCTTCTTGGCCTTTCTTTTCGCATCTGAATAATGGAAGGGAAGAAGCAACTATTGTCCTCCTGTTCGCTAAAGGCTTGGATTTTGCAGACTGAGTAGGCCAGGCCACTGTATCCTCACTTCAGCCAAAGTAGTTTCACTTTATTTTCCATTTTATATGTTATCTAATATTTATTATTTTTAACGTTTTTATTTAATTGGAGGATAATTAACAATGTTGGGTAGCTTTCTGCCATACAACGTGAATCAGTCCTAAGTATCTGTATATCCCCTCCCTCCAACTCGATATAAGATTTATTTCAAAGCAGATGTTCTGCTGCTGAGAAACACACAAGGAGCCTGTAGAACAGGAGTCCACACTTAGCTGTGTACGCAGCTCCCTGCAGTGAGCGGCCTGACCTTTCATCTAAGTGTGCGCACAGAAGGCCTGGTGGGAGCTCCCCTCCTTGCCAACCTCTGAGGAGCCCCTGTACTTCCTCTCTGACCCACCCTTGAAAGGACCAACTTCAGAGTCCCCGTGGTGGATCGTGATGCCAGCACTGGCCTAAGCGCATGGCAGCGGTAGCTTCTGAACATCTTGCCCGGTTGCTCATCAGTAAGGCGAGGGGTATGTGCCTGCACAGGAAGCTGTGCTGCTTCACGCAGGCCTCGGTAAACCGCAGCTGCTGTTGTGACTTCCGGCTCAGGTCAGGGCCCCGGGGCCTCTGGTGAGAGGTGGTCTTTGGTTGAGGGTTGGTTAGGACCAGAGCTGTGCTCCCCCTGCTCTCCGGCCTAGACCGTCAGCCCTGTGGTTCGTCCACCTTTGGCTCCAGCTTCCTGAGGCCCCAGGGCTGTGCTAAGAGCCCAGGTCCCTGTGGCCAAAGGGAATCTTGTTAGGCACTTTTTATGTTTTAAAGATTATTTTACCTTGGAGTATTGTTGATTTGCCATGTTATGTTTATTTGAAGTGTACAGCAGTGTGATTCAGGTATAAATAGACATGTATATATAAATTTCTCTTGCTCTTGGCTTCTTTTTGCATATAGGTTATGACAGAATGTTGAGGAGTTCCCTGTCCTCTATAGTAGGCCCTTGTTGATTATCTATTTTATAAATGCTACTGAAAGTGTCAGTTGTTCAGTTGTGTCCAACTCTCTGTGAGTCCCTGGGCTGTAGCCCACCAGGCTCCTCTGTCCATGGAATTCTCAAGGCAAGAATACTGGAGTGGCTTGCCATGCCCTTCGCTAGGGGATCTTTCCAATCTAGAGGTCGAACCTGGGTCTTTTGCATTGCAGACTTCTTTACTGCCTGAGCCACCAGGAAAGCCCATAAATATTAGTGAGTGTGGCTTAAACCCAGCCTCCTCATTTATCCCCCCAACTTCCCCTGCTGGTAACCCTAACTGTATCATCTAAGTCTGTGAGGCGTTTCTCTTTTGTAGATTATTTCAGTTCTGTCAGTTTTTGTATTCTACCTATAAGTGATATCATACATGTCTTTCTCTGCCTGACTCACTGGACTTAGTGTGGACACCTCCCGATCCATCCATTTTGCTGCAAATGACATTACTTCCTTCTGTTTCTGGCTGAGCCACAGTCCATTCAGTACATGTAGCATCTTCATCCATTCTGTCGATGGACATTTTGGTTGACCCCATGCCTTGTGTGTGCGTGCTTAGTTGCTCACTTATATCTGACTCTTTGCAGCCCCATGGAATGCAGCCCACCAGCTCCTCCATTTATGGCTTTTTTCAGAGGAGAATACTGGAGTTAGTAGCCTTTCCCTTCTTCAGGGGATCTTCCCAACCCAGGTCTCCTGCGTTGCAGGCAGATTCTTTACCAGCTGAGCCACAAGGGAAGCCCAAGAACACTGGATTGGGTGGCCTATCCAGCCCATCTTATTAGGGAAGGAGTTAGTTATTTACATCCCTACAGCTGGAGAAAGAAATGGCAACCCACTCCAGTGTTCTTGCCCAGAATCCCAGGGACCGGGGGAGGCCTGGTGGGCTGCCGTCTATGGGGTCGCACAGAGTCGGACACGACTGAAGCGACTTAGCAGCAGCAGCAGCCCTTGTGAATGAATGTTAAGCACCGATTTGCAAGTTGTAGTTCCGAGCAATGGCCACAAGGCGGCAGGATTTCTTCATGCCAACTCTGGTTACTGGGGCAACCNGGGGTCGCACAGAGTCGGACACGACTGAAGCGACTTAGCAGCAGCAGCAGCCCTTGTGAATGAATGTTAAGCACCGATTTGCAAGTTGTAGTTCCGAGCAATGGCCACAAGGCGGCAGGATTTCTTCATGCCAACTCTGGTTACTGGGGCAACCAGAGCCCTAGGGAAAGTCTTGTTCTTGGGTTGTCACTTAAGAGTGTAGTGTGCCAGCACAAATACCCAAGGGCTTATGCCTCTTTACTGCTCCTTCCTCACCCTTCGCCTCCAGATATGCTGGAATCCCTGTCAAGCTGCTATGCTGAGGGGTTGTCATTTGTAAGTGTGGTGCCTTCTAAGGAAGTGAACTCAGAGGACATGGGAGACCAGATGACTTTTCAAAGCTCTTCTCGCCTGAAGGGACCATCATTTTGGGGGTCCTTTAGGCTTAGTTTAGCTGCAAGAGGGGCCACCTGGATCTAAAGATTGTGGTCACATCCAGAGGGGACCAGACACTAGAGGTACCAGGGAGCTCATTGTTGGTACAACCTCCCCAGCACCCTCAGCCAGACGCGAGTCTAGCCTTGGAACCCAAGCCTCCTAAGGGATGATACCAGCCCAGGTCACCAAGGCCTCAAGGGAAATGGTAGGTGCTTAATTAAAAACTTTAAAAATTACATATTTTTATTTTTGGCTGCATTGTGTCTTGGTTGCAGCATTCAGGGTCTTCATTGTGGTATGGGCTACTCTAGTTGTGGCGCGTGAATTCTAGAGCACGCGGGCTCAGTAGTTTCACCCCACGGGTTCACCCCTTGCGCCTAGTTGCTCTGAGGCAAGTGAGATCTTAGTTCCCTGAGGATCGAACCTGCATCCCCTGCATGGGAAGTCATATTCTTAACCATTGGACCAAAGATGCTGAGCGTATTTTCATGTGATTTTTTTTTTTTCTTTAAAGAATGGGAGGAAAATTTTGCTCTTGAAATGGCATCTTAAGAGTTGGCCCTGTACTGAATTCGTTGATGTACCAACTGCAGGGCATTTCTTGAGGGAAGAGGTCATTTACAGTCCCACAGGCCTTGTGACTATTAAGCGCCCTTAAGCGCCAGCTTTCCCTTCATGGATCACAGCCTTGTAGTGGTGAAGGGGCTTGCATAACTCAGTGAAGCTATGAGCCATGAAGGCCACCCAAGATGGACAGGTCATAGTGAAGAGTTCTGACAAAATGTGGTCCACTGGAGAAAGGAATGGCCTAGAAAACTTCATGGACAGTATGAAAAGGCAAGAAGTTATGACGACGGGAGATGAGCACCCCCTGCCCCCAGCCCAGGTCATAATGCATCGGTATGCTACTGGAGCACAATTATTAACGCCCCAGTAAGAAACAAGCAAAGTGGGAAAGACACTTGGTTGTGGATGTGTCTGGTGGTGATAGAACCAGACAGTCTGGTTGAAAGAGGGTGGTAAAAGATGTGTCTGATGCTGTAAAGAACACTATTGCAGAGGAACCTTGAATATTAGGTCCACAAATCAAGGTAAACTGGACATAGTCAAGCAGGAGATGGCTTGACTGAACATCAACCTCTTAGGAATCAGCCAACTAAAGTGGACAGGAATAGGTGAATTTAATTCAGATGACTATTATATTTACTACTATGGGCAAGAATCCCTTAGAAGAAATGGAGTAGCCCTCATAGTCAACAAGAGTCTGAAATGCAGTACTTGGGTGCAATCTCAAAAATGACAGAAGGATCTCGGTTCATTTCCAAGGCAAACCACTCAGCATCACAGTAATCCAAGTCTATGTCCCAACCACTAATGCTGAAGAAGCTGGAGTTGACCCATTCTGTGAAGACCTACAACATTCTAGAACTAACACGAAAAAGAGATATCCTTTTCCTCATAGGGAACTGCAATAAAAAAGTAGGAAGTTGAGAGAAACCCAGAATAAAAAAGTTTGACTGTGGATTACAAAATGAAGCAGGCCAAAGGCTAACAGTTTCCCAAGAGACCCATTGGTCATAGCAAACACCCTCTTCCAACAACCCAAGAGACGACTCCACACTTGGACATCACCAGATGGTCAGTACTAAAATCTGATTGTTCTTTGCAGCCAAAATGGAGAAGCTCTATACAGTCCATGAAGACAATGCCTGGAACTGACTGTGGCTCAGATCATGAGCTCTTTATTGAAAAATTCAGGCTTAATTGAAGAAAGTAGGGAAAATCACTACACCATTCAGGTATGACCTAAATCAAATCCCTTACGATTATACAGTGGAAGTGACAAATAGATTTAAGGGATTAGATCTGGTAGGATGCCTGAAGAATTTTGGATGGAGGTTTGTAACATTGTACAGGAGGCAGTGACCAAAACAATCCCAAGGAAAAAGAAGTGGAAGAAGGCAAAGTGGTTATCTGAGGAAGCCTTATAAACAGCTGAGGAAAGAAAAGCAGCAAAAGGCAAGGGAGAAAGGGAAAGATATACCCAACTGAATGCAGAGTTCCAGAAAATAGTGAAGAGAGATAACAAGACCTTCTTAAACAATGTAAAGAAACAGAGGAAAACGACAGAATGAGAATGAGCAGAGATCTCATCAAGAAAACTGGAGACAGCAAGGAAACATTCCATGAAAGGCTGGGAACAAGAAAGAACAGAAACAGTAAGGACCTAACAGAGCCAAAAAGATTAAGAAGAGGTGACAAGAATACACAAAAAAACTATGCAAGAAAGATCTTAATGACCTGGATAACCGTGATGGTGTGGTCAATCACTTAGAGCCAAACATCTGGAGTAAGCAGTCCAGTGGGCCTTAGGAAGCATCACTACGAACAAAGCTAGTGGAGGTGATGGAATTCCAGTTGAGCTATTTCAAATCCTGAAAGATGATGCTGTGAAAGAGCTGCACTCAATATGCCAGCAAATGTGGAAAACTCAGCAGTGGCCACAGGACTGGAAAAGGTCAGTTTTCCTTCCAATCCCAAAGAAGGGCAATGCCAAAGAACGTTCAAGCTACTGTACAACTGCACTCATTTCACATGCTAGCAAGATTATGCTCAAAATCTGTCAAGCTAGGTTTAAGCTGTACNCAGCAGTGGCCACAGGACTGGAAAAGGTCAGTTTTCCTTCCAATCCCAAAGAAGGGCAATGCCAAAGAACGTTCAAGCTACTGTACAACTGCACTCATTTCACATGCTAGCAAGATTATGCTCAAAATCTGTCAAGCTAGGTTTAAGCTGTACTTGAAATGAGAACTTGAAGATGTACAGGATGGGTTTCAAAGAGGAAGAGGAACCAGAGATAAGACTGTCGACATTCCCTGAATCACGGAGATAGAAGAGGAGTGCTAGGAAAAGCACTGCTTCAGTGACTACACTAAAGCCTCTGAATGTGGGGCTCACAACAAAATGTAGAAGATTCTTAGAGACGGGACCACCTTACCAGCCTCCCGAGAAGCTTGTATTCAAGGCAAGAGACAACAGTTATGGAATAACCAGACGTGGAATAAAGGGCCGATTCAAAACTGGGAAAGAGTACGACAAGCCTATATATTGTCACCCTGCTTATTCAACGTCTATTCAGAGTACATCATGTGAAATGCCAGGCTGGGTGAATCACAAGCTGGAATGAAGACTGTCAGGAGAAATAGCAACACTATCTACACCGGTACTACTCTAAAGGCAGAAAGTAGAGTAACTACAGAGCCTCTGATGGGGGTGAAGCTCACTTGAAAGTCAACGTTGAGAAAACTAAGATCACGGCATTTGGTCCCATCACTTCGTGGCAAATATTAATAGAAGGGGTAAAAAGTGAAAACAGTGACAGATTTTATTTTCTTGGGCTCCAGAGTCACTGCGGACAAAGACTGCAGCCATGAAATTAAAAGCGACTTGCTCCTTGAAAGAGAAGCTATGACAACCCTAGACAGCATATTAAAAAGCAGAGATATCACTATGCCAATGAAGGTCTATCTAGTTTGGTTTTTCCAGTAGTCAGGTACAGATGTGAGAGTTCGTTCATAAAGAAGGCTGAATGATGAAGAATTGATGCTTCCAATTCGTGGTGCTGGAGAAGACTCTTGAGAATCCCTTGGACTGCAAGGAGATCAAACCAGTCAGTCCTAAAGGAGATCAGTCCTTGGTGTTCACTGGAAGAACTGTTGCTTGAAGCTCTGTACTTGGGCCACCTGATGCAAAGAGCCGACTCATTGGAAAAGACCCTGATGCTGGGAAAGATTGAAGGCAAAAGG
>SJYX01009422.1:0-54251 GCA_006410675.1 Oreotragus oreotragus
TTGACAAGAGGAGCCTGGTAGGCTAGTCCATAGGGTCACAAAGAATCAGACACAACTGAAGTGACTTTGCACACATGCAAGCACGTATAAAATAGATAACTATTGAGAACTTACATGAGGAACTATACTCAGTGCTCTCTGGTGACATAAATGGGAAGGAAATCCAAAAAAGAGGGGATATACGTATGTGTATAGCTGATTCACTTTGCTGTACAGCATAAATTAACACAACATTGTAAAGCAACCATAAGCAATAAAAAAATATATCTATGTATATATAACTGCAGGCAAGTTATTTAAGTTCTGTTTCCAATATGTAAAATGTGTTTAATAACTAATCTTCACCATTCAGTTGCTGAGAGGATTGAAAATGCTGATGCACATAAAACAGAGTGGTACCCAGCCCATCATAAGCACGCAGTGTAGCAGTTATCATTGTTGTCAGTTATCCTGATTTCAGTTTGGGGGTGGTTCTTTCATGTAGACATGTGAGCTTGGATTATAAATAAGCATAAATTTAAATTTGTTCAGTGACCCATTTTATGAATATGCAACTATACATAAAATATATTTTTTATAATCAAACAATATTTGTATCTGATGTCTATATGAGGATTCTTTGTAAGGTTTCGTTTGAAAAAAAGATTCAAAAGCAGTTCGAACATACCAAATGAGGACAGGCTGAGATGTGCGGAGGCCTCCGTCTATGAGAGAAGCCGCTGGTGTGAGGTTACCCCAGGGACAGCCCGAAGAAACAGAAGCCTCAAGGTTATCTCTCTTCCCTTCAGCCTCCTAGGATCTTCAGAATGTAGAGGATCAGAGCCTTTTATTTCACGAGACTCCATGAGCTGTGTAGGTTAATGTAGCATCAGTGCTGAAGGATTTCAGGCCAGAAAGTCATAGTTAGGAAGCTACTCTAGTGGCCTAAGCAGACAATGATCAAGACTTGAACTTAGCAAGAGGTGATGGGACAAGAGATGAGACAGATTTGAGATGAATTTAGGAGACATATCAAGAACAGGTGAGGGTGGGAGAAGAGATTAAGAGTGTGACTCCTAAGTTTCTGCCACCGGACACTTGTGGGTAACTGTGGGGCCTTTCAAGAGGTAGATGAAGGCAGGTAGAACTGAGACTAAATGGGGGCTGAGAACGTGAACAGGGGAATCACACAGACCTGGGTTTGCGTTTGAAACAATTGAAGTGTTTCATAAAACAGACAACCCTAAATGTATATCTAGCAGTGTCCTAACCATGCAGAGACTGTGCTTATAACCATGAGGAGATTATCTTTGAAATAAACTGGGGTTGCCTTCATCTTCATGGTCAAAACTGGCTCATGATGGTGGGTCTGTATGAAGGGAGACTGTAAGGGAGCAGACAGACTTTTTCCTTTTGAAAATGTCATGCCTACTCATGTGTTATTGGCCGGAATTTTTACTCTACTTATCCTCTAAGGATTTCACATGTGTATGTATCTCATCTCCACAGGTGTATCGTAAGCCCCTACAACAGTCCACCCATATTCTTTCCTATGCTCTTAGATCTCTGCGACCCACGTTTTAACTGATGTAGGCCTGAACTTGGAAATTGGTCTGGTTCTCATCCAATTTATTCAGATCTCAAATCCTGCCTGTTTTGCTTTTTACTTTTTATTTTGAAATAATTTTAGACTCACAGAAAAGCTGTGAAAGTAGTACAGAGGTTTTCTATCCACCCATCACCCAGCTTTCTGTAATGTTAGTATCTTTTAAAGCCACAGTGTAAATATCAAAACTAAGGACTAGTGTTGGTGGGGTACTTCTGACTGCAGACTATAACCCTTGATAGACTTTAGTCAGATGTCACCCCCCACCCGGCCCCGCAATGTCCTTTTTCCATTCCAGGATCCTACACTGTCTTTAGTTGTCATGATCCCTTAGTCTTCTCGAATCCGTGATACTTCTCAGTCTTTCCTCATCTTTTATGACCGTGACACTTCGTGAAGAGCATGGACCAGTTCGGTTTGTCTGGTATCTCATGGTTGGATAGAGGTTAAGCATTTTCGGCAAGAATACCACAGAAACGATGTGTCCTTTTTAGTGGGTCGTTTCCAGTGTTACGTGGTGTCAGTACGTGTTATTACTGGTGATGTTAACCTTGGTTACCTGGTTAAAGGTGAGGTTTCTTCACTGTAAAGTTATTGTTGGTCTCCTTGCAGTTGACACATATCTTGGGTAGGGGTAGTTTTGAGGCTCTGCAAAGATCATTTCTCCTCAAACTATCTCCAACTGATGTTTAGCATCTGTCAATGGATATTGCCTGTGACAATTATTACTGTAATGTCCTAAAGATGAGTCTGTTTCCTTCATTCCTTCTGCCTTTATTAATTAGATGTCTTCTGTAAAGAAGAGCGCTCTCTTTTCCTCCATTTATTTAGTCGACTATGTATATAAGTAAGAACTCCTTCATATTATGTTATTCTGTGGGTTATTTATTTTATTGCTCAAATTGTTCCAGCTTTGGCCATTAAGAGTTCTTTCAAGTTGGCTGTGGTCTGTTAGTTGTTCAGTCGCTCTGTCATGTCTGACTCTTTGTGACCCCAGGGACTGCAGCACGCCGGGCTTCCTTGTCCTTCACTATCTCCCAGGGTTAGCTCAAATTCATGTCTATTAAGTCAGTGATGCTATCTAACCATCTCACCCTCTGCCACCTGCTTCTCTTCCTGCCCTCAATCTTTGCCAGCATCGAGGTCTTTTCCAGTGAGTTGGCTCTTCACATCAAGTGGCCAGAGTATTGGAGCTTCAGCATTAGTCCTTCCAATGAATATTCAGGGTTGATTCCTTTTAGGATTGACTGGTTTGATCTCCTTGCTAAGTCCTGTTTTGAAACAAGGGAAGGGGTGAAATGCTGATGTCTTTAGAGAGAGCAGAAATGATGTGCTTATCATCTTAGGAGTCTACAGGTTTTGAGGTGAAAAGTTAATAGTGGGCAGTGAGCAAGTCTAATTCTTGACAGGCCATGGAAGCCTGTCAAGAATTAGACACCAATTTAGAAATTGAAGAGGGCTGGGATCATGTCATGAGCCAATTCCACGTCCAGGGTGTCATGGATATATAGCGATCCTTTTTCATAGAGAAAATAGAAAGGATTTTCTTGCTTATTTATAAGAGAAAGAACAAAAACTCCCTCCTCCCAGGTATATATAGGAACCCACTAAATCATCAAGTTAAAGAGAAGGTGAAGCTCTTAGTGGTCCAGGGCTTAATATTCTCACAGATCCAATCTGTTCTTTTCCTGGTTGGATTCCTAATTCTCTTGTCCAGCCTGTCAATAGGAATCCTATGATCTAACTTATCTTGGCAGAACTTCTACCTAAATTCTGTCAAGCCTCAGGCTAGAGTAGTCCAGTGAATTAGTTCAAGAGACAAAATGTTCCAGCTTAAAACTCAAGATTTTCCAAGCCAGTGCTTTCTCCATAAACATCTCGTCCCCTCCTCACTCTCCACCACCAGTCACTATCATCATTGTAATGACCATCTCATCTAATTAGTAAGTGTTTACCATACATGAAAGTGAAAGTGAAAGTTCCCTGGTGGCTCACAGGATAAAGCACCTGCCTGCCATGCGGGAGACCCGGGTTCAATTCCTGGGTTGGGAAGATCCCCCTGGAGAAGGAAATGGCAACCCACTCCAGTATTCTCGCCTGGAGAATCCCATGGACAGAGGAGCTTGGCGGGCTACAGTCCATGGGGTCGCAAAGAGTCGGACACAACTGAGCGAGTTCGCTTCACTAACCGTACATGGTGATATGCACTCTGTTGAGATGAATGGGCCATAGAAACTCAGGCTTTGACTCTTTATTTCTTCTCATTTGGGCAGCAAGTTTAGCTCAGCTGGTACTTTACACTTCCATTGGCAGTGAGTTCTGTCCCATCAGTGTGTCTGAGGAAACCTCAGTGGATGTTTGGTATAGGACCTCCTTCAGTAGTCTCCCAAACTGTGGGAAGCTTAATGCCATTAACACACATTTTTGCAGACAGCGGCATTTTTGGATGTGGAGGAGGGCTTGGGTTCAGCAGAGAAGATCAATTAAAAAGGAAACTTCCTGAGTACAGTGTGATGCCTTTTATCAGCAGATGGTTTTCCTTCCTTCTCTCCTCCTCCTGCCCACAGAATAGGATTCTGGCATTCCTGAGCTGCGTGCTGCTGTCTTAAGATGCTGGTTCTTCTCAGAAGTTACTAAGGGTCAGTTTCTCTTCTTCCCTCTTAGAGAGAAGGAATTGAATTTTAATTGGCAGTTTACAGAAGTGGCTGGAAATGAGTCCCTCCCACTTACATGAAACTTAGTGAGTTCTGGGTGGTTCAGGGTGTCTGATGGGAGATGCTGGCATCATTGAGGAGCCTTGGCAGCCCCAGAAGCAGAAAGAGCAGTAGCAGAGTGCAGTCGCTTNAGAGAGAAGGAATTGAATTTTAATTGGCAGTTTACAGAGGTGGCTGGAAATGAGTCCCTCCCACTTACATGAAACTTAGTGAGTTCTGGGTGGTTCAGGGTGTCTGATGGGAGATGCTGGCATCATTGAGGAGCCTTGGCAGCCCCAGAAGCAGAAAGAGCAGTAGCAGAGTGCAGTCGCTTTTTATCCCACTCCTGAGTATGACGTGCAGGTGGCCAAAGGGCTGTTATCCAGGATGTTTCTCTTTGCCACAAGGTAAGCCCACGGTTATGTTAGAGTGAGATTTAGAATCTTGCATTGCAGGATTCTCCGCTGACAAGCCTTTCACAGGTGTCTATTGATGTTGTGCTATATTGTATTAAGTTTAAGCCCATTTCTCTAAATTATCATGTAAGTTCTCGTGGGAGATGCTGGCATCATTGAGGAGCCTTGGCAGCCCCAGAAGCAGAAAGAGCAGTAGCAGAGTGCAGTGGCTTTTTATCCCACTCCTGAGTATGACGTGCAGGTGGCCAAAGGGCTGTTATTTAGGATGTTTCTCTTTGCCACAAGGTAAGCCCACAGTTATGTTAGAGTGAGATTGAGAATCTTGCATTGCAGGATTCTCCGCTGACAAGCCTTTCACAGGTGTCTATTGATGCTGTGCTATATTGTATTAAGTTTAAGCCCATTTCTCTAAATTATCATGTAAGTTCTCATTATTTGAGCACCTCTGATCATTCCATGTACTATCAATAGTCCTGTGTGGGAATTTTCAGTCATTCTCTCTCCAACGTGTACAGTCACTGTATTTCTTATGATGTGTGTGTTTAGAGTGATTTTTATCTTTTTCAAGTTAGCAGTTGCTTTGTGTTGTGTAACTTTGTGGTTTTGCTTCCCCATTTCCCCAGGGAATTTCAGAGTAATAATTTCTGTTTCTCACAAGGATTGGCTACCTATCTATGTACTTGTAACCAAGTTCTCTATTCTCTTTGCCAACATTTGTATAAAGAAAAGGAACCTGCAACTGTAGTCTCAGTTTTGAAGGAAAGGCGCAGTCCTCACCTTTAACTTTGAGTTTGCATGAAAGAAGTGTTTATTGAGATTGCTGAGTGTCCCTTATTGACATCCATCACAATGGAAGGCTTAAATATTTGACTGTCTTTTCCTTTATTCACAGTAATTCAAATTCAGCTTGTATCCTTATGCAATCTTTGATTTGAAAATTTTATTCAGAGCTGTGCCAGTGCNAGTGTTTATTGAGATTGCTGAGTGTCCCTTATTGACATCCATCACAATGGAAGGCTTAAATATTTGACTGTCTTTTCCTTTATTCACAGTAATTCAAATTCAGCTTGTATCCTTATGCAATCTTTGATTTGAAAATTTTATTCAGAGCTGTGCCAGTGCTTTGCCTCAGGGCTGCTTCTACTTGAAAGAAAATATGATATGGCAGAGAGCAGGCGGCTGCACTGGTTGTGGTCTTGTCCTGGATCTCAGTGTGACTTGAATATTTATTTATTTTTATTATTGTACCATGTAAAAGGTAAAAAGGAAAATGAACTGCTTAGATTATAAAGCATGTATATAGAGAGAAGGATCCAGGGCTGGTTTTTCAAGTTTTATTTGGCATTCTTTCACTTAAAGGTGAATAAGAGAGAGCATTCTTCCAAGTTTTACTATTTTCTCCCCAGAGCGTCAGGTTATGTGTGAATGGTGGTGGCAATTAAATTCCTCCTTGTTGTAAAATTTATCATGGAAATGTTAGCAAGTAGGAACTGAGGGGCTGGAGCAAGTGTTCATAAAGTTTTCAGCCTCCTTGCCTTAAAACTTTCATTATTCTCTTCATTCTCGTTTCAATAATATCTGAAAATTTTAATGAACATTCTTTTCTGGAATGATTTTAAAATATCCTTCTTTTGACCATTGATTAAGGTTCTTATCTAAAATTAATGCTTTCTACTCTTTTGTTTGTTTTATTGTTGCCTTTAATTCCTCATTTGTGTCTTCTTCCTCTAAATAAAGAGAAACTGGTATAGAGAAGAGAAAACTATAATACAACGCCTAACACTTACTCCAAAAGAGAATCGTGTCTTCAGATTTGCAGAGCATTTATTTCTTTTATTTTTTTAATTGAACGGTGTTTAGAAAAAAATCACTACCAAAAGATAAGGCTTCTACCTCACATACACCAAAAACCCTCTTTCCTTGTTTTGGCAAATGAAATTTAATTCATACTTTGCTGCTGCTGCTGCTAAGTCACTTCAGTCGTGTCCGACTCTGTGTGACCCCATAGACGGCAGCCCACCAGGCTCCCCCATCCCTGGGATTCTCCAGGCAAAAATACTGGAGTGGGTTGCCATTTCCTTCTCCAATGCATGAAAAAGAAAAGTGAAAGTGAATTTAGCACTGTATAAAAATTAATTAGCTTGCTTTTGAAATATCTTGGTTGGTATTTGATGTAAAGGGTACCCTTTAAACATATTCTATGGCACAAAGAAGTAGTAGGGAAGAAAAAATTTAACTGGTAGTGTCTGATATCTGAAGAAATCAGTAAAAACCATTTCCTCCTTCCTTCCTCCAACAAAAAAATGTCTAGTTCCAAGTTGAGAGTTGAGAAGAAGAAACTGTTGTTAATTAGAGCTTATGCTTATCTATTTATTCTGTGCTCTTATATTGTGGTTGTATTTGAAAGTCAAAGGAAAACAAAGATGAATTCTGTTACAGAACAAAGATCCTGTTAGTGTCAACCTCTGCCATCGATATAGGCAGACTGTGGGAAGGAGAGTTGACTTCTGATTTCTCTGCAGATGTCAGAGTTGAGGGGAGGAGAAAGAAAGAGGGCATAGTGAGAAAAGACATTTCAGCATTATTACCCATTGGTGACTAAGTGAAAAACACCGACCCACCCCTGTGGCTAGTCCCTCTTTTTGATGATAATAGTTTTGTGTGGTCATCAATAAAATTTAAGCTTAAAAATGTTTCAAAATGAAGGGTGAGGAGGAGATAAACTAGTAGGGAAAGGATGTTGGAACAGGTGTGGAAGAATGGGGTAAAACTTCTTACAAGAAAAGATTTTGCTTTTACTTTTTATGCAAATTTTAGATGTTAGACTTCACTCTTACTTGTGATTCCGTTGCCAAAGCCAAAAGTCCCCAGGGCATATTATCAGGATGTGACATTTAAAAAGAACTTCTCTTTCCAGAAAGGACCGTGTGTTGCTATGGGGTTATATTACCTAACGCATACCTTTCTACCCACTGAGCCACTTTTTAAAGACACAGAGGTTAGGCAATTATGAAAGCCTTGGAAATGTTTGCTTGTTAGATTTTTCTCTGAATCCAAAAAATCTGAAGTATAGCTTTGAGGAGCCCAGTAGTCATAGAACCTAGAGGTGAGGGATGCTGGAAAGGGTTAAAGGATATCTCAAAAGCAGTGCCTTTGCCAAAGAACAATTATCACCTTTTTTTTTTTTTTTTAAATATTTTGGAAGATGATGGGTTTCGTGGGATCTATTCTTCTATACTAAAGAAGATATGATCTCTTCTTAAGAATCACTTGCACAGTGACATTGAATTATTCATGTTATTTGTCTCCCCTTTAAAGTATAAAAGGAGCTATNTTTTTTTTTTTTTTTAAATATTTTGGAAGATGATGGGTTTCGTGGGATCTATTCTTCTATACTAAAGAAGATATGATCTCTTCTTAAGAATCACTTGCACAGTGACATTGAATTATTCATGTTATTTGTCTCCCCTTTAAAGTATAAAAGGAGCTATTTAGCAATAACTACCAAATTGCAGTGGCTCAGTGGTAAAGAATCCGCCTGTCAACGCAGGAGCTGCAAGAGACACAAGTTCAATCCCTGGGGCAGAAAGATCCACTGGCGTAGGAAACGGCAGCCCACCCCAGTATTCTTGCCTGGAGAATCCCATGGGCAGAGGCACCTGGTGGGCTACAGTCTGTCGGGTCACAAAGAGTCGGCATGACTGAGCAACTAAACGCTGCAGCAGCAGAGCACCACGGAACTTTCCTATTGTGAAAGGAGTGAAGGAGATCTGTTTCTGTTTGTTTGTATTTGCATAACAAATCCCTAGAAAAGATAGATAAGAAATTCAGTTCAGTTCAGTCGCTCGGTCGTGTCCGACTCTTTGCGACCCCATGAACTGCAGCACGCCAGGCCTCCCTGTTCATCACCAACTCCCAGAGTTCACTCAAACTCATGTCCATCGAGTCGGTGATGCCATCCAGCCATCTCATCCTCTGTTGTCCCCTTCTCCTCCTGCCCCCAATCCCTCCCAGCATCAGAGTCTTTTCCAATGAGTCAACTCTTCGCATGAGGTGGCCAAAGTACTGGAGTTTCAGCTTTAGCATCAGTCCTTCCAAAGAAATCCCAGGGCTGATCTCCTTCAGAATGGACTGGTTGGATCTCCTTGCAGTCCAAGGGACTCTCAAGGGTCTTCTCCAACACCACAGTTCAAAAGCATCAATTCTTCGGTGCTCAGCTTTCTTCACAGTCCAACTTTCACATCCATACATGACCACAGGAGAAACCATAGCCTTGACTAGACGAACCTTAGTTGGCAAAGTAATGTCTCTGCTTTTTAACATGCTGTCTTTGGTTGGTCATAACTTTTCTTCCAAGGAGTAAGTGTCTTCTAATTTCATGCAGTCACCATCCGCAGTGATTTTGGAGCCCCCCAAAATAAAGTCTGACACTGTTTCCACTGTTTCCCCATCTATTTCCCATGAAGTGATGGGACTGGATGCCATGATCTTCGTTTTCTGAATGTTGAGCTTTCAGCCAACTTTTTCTCTCTCCTCTTTCACTTTCATCAAGAGGCTTTTTAGCTCCTCTTCACTTTCTGCCATAAGGGTGGTGTCATCTGCATATCTGAGGTTATTGATATTTTCTCCCGGCAATCTTGATTCCAGCTTCCACAGAGATTCCCTGGAGGGAGAAGAGAAATGGGTGGAGAGGGCTGGGAGGAAGAGTAAGACTTTGTAAGTGTCCTACATCATAGAGTATAAAGGTTACGTGAGACAATATGTCAAGTGCCCAGAATGATACTTGGCACTCAGTAGGTACTGAAGTATTTTTTGAGTGAATGAGTAATACTCTGATGCTGTTTAATACGTTTTCTCCCATTCAAGGCTCCCCAGTAGGATTATAAACTCCTTGAGGCCATCTGTGGCCTCCCTGAGGTCCAGCTGGACTATATCAAGATGGTGGTGGTGTTCAGTGGCTCAGTCGTGTCCAGCTCTGTGCACAAAGAGGGGTCTGCAGCACTCCAGGCTTCCCTGTCCTTCACTGTCTCCCAGAGTTTGCTCAGATTCATGTCCATTGAGTCAGCGATGCCATCCGACCATCTTACCTTCTGTCACCCCCTTTGCCTGTTCTCAGTCTTTCCCAGCATCACGGTTTTTTCCTCGTGAGTCGGCTCTTCACATCAGATGGCCAAAGTATTGGAGCTTTCAGCTTCAGCGTCAGTCCTCACAATGAATATTCAGGATTCGTTTCCTTTAGGATGTACTGGTTTGGTCTCCTTGCAGTCCAAGGGACTCTCGAGAGTCTTCTCCAGCACCACAGTTTGAAAGCATCTTTCTTTTGCGCTCAGCCTTCTTTATGATCCAGCTCTCACATCCATACATGACTACTGGAAAAAAGGCAGGTTAGGTGGCCTGGTATCCCCATCTCTTTAAGAATTTTCCACAGTTTGTTGTGATGCACATAGTCAAAGACTTGAGCATAGTCAATTAGCAGATGTTTTTCTGGAATTCTCTTGCTTTTTCTTTGGTCCAGTGGATATTGGTTATTTGGTCTCTGGTTCCTCTGCTTTTTCTAAATCCAGCTTGTACTTCTGGAAGTTCTTAGCTCACATACTGTTGAAGCCTGGCTTGAAGGATTTTGAGCATTACCTCGCTAGCATATGAAATGAGGGAAACTGTGCAATAGTTTGAACATTCTTTGACATTGCCCTTCTTCAGGATTTTAATGAAAATTGACCTTTTCCAGGCCTGTGGCCACTGCTGAGTTTTTTCAAATTTGCTGGCATACAGAGTGCAGCACTTTAACAGCATCATCTTTTAAGATTTGAATAGCTCAGCTGGAATTCCATAATCTCAACTAGCTTTGTTCCTAGTAATGCTTCCTAAGGCCCACTTGACTTCACACTCCAGAATGACCACACCGTCGTTGTTATCTGGGTCATTAAGCCCTTTTTTGAGTAGCTTGTCTATGTATCCTTGCCACCTCTTCTTAATCTCTTCTGCTTCTGTTATGTCCTTGCTGTTTCTGTCCTTTATTGTACCCCTCTTTGCATGAAATCTTCCCTTGATATCTCTTATTTTCTTGAAGCGATCCCTAGTAAGTAAGTAAGTAAAGTCGCTCAGTCGTGTCCAATTCTTTGCGATCCCTAGTCTTTCTCATTCTGTTGTTTTCTTCTATTTCTTTGCATTGTTCACTTAAGAAGGCTTTTTCTTATCTCTCCTTGCTGTTATTTGGAATTCTGCATTCAGTTGGGTATTTTTTTCCCTTTCTCCTTTGCCTTTCACTTCTCTTCTTTTCTCAGCTATTTGTAAGGCCTCCTCAGACAACCTCTTTGCCTTCTTGCATTTCTTTTTCTTTGGCATAGTTTTGGTCATTGCCTCCTGTACAGTGTTACAAATTTCTGTCCATAGTTCTTCAGGCACTCTGTCATATCTAGTCCTTTGAATCTATTTGTCACTTCTACTGTATAATCATAAGGGATTTGATTTAGGTCATACCTGAATGGCCTAGTGGTTTCCCTTACTTTCTTCAAGTTAAGTTTGAATTAAGTTGAACGAAAACCACAGTCACAGCAAGGTAGAAGGCACATGGAAGGAGATGAGTGAATACTGCTCGAGAGACATAAACTAGTTTATTGTAAATTTCTCCAAAACATGCTTTGCATTCATATCTCTCTGTGTGTTAGGACAAAATCATCTAAGAAGGACATTATGTCACTTGCCTAGTTCCAGTTTCATCAGCCTACCCATCCCACGCAATGAAGCTTCCTTGTTTGTGGTTAAGAATGCAACACAAGGGCTTTGTTTGAATTACACCCACACACAAAACTTAGTTTGCTCAATTTTAAAATTAAATGGTCCTCTGACTCTTATTGATATGCTCATGATGTCATGTGCTTTAGGAAAATGTTTCCTTATCTTCTTTAAGATCAAAATGATCCTAAAACGTAAAGCATGCTGTGCTCTTTAGGAATGCTTATTAAATTACTTGCATCATTGAAAAGGTCAATAAACAGCTGTTTGACTTTTTTGGTTATCTCCAGGTACACTGAATTTTATTTTTAAAATGAGTTTTTAATACTTGGCTTTTTAATAGGTAACACATGTACATGGTATACGATTCAAAAGTAACAAAAGGAAATACCTGAAAAATAAATGTTTCTCCCCAGAGGCAGTCATTGATTGGTTCTAGTTTCTCAAGAATTCTTCCAGAAATACTCTTTACATTAATAGAAGTATGTTTTCCCCCATGTTCAGCAGCATACTATATGCACAGTTT
The DNA here is from genome assembly GCA_006410675.1 of Oreotragus oreotragus. Lineage (NCBI taxonomy): Eukaryota > Metazoa > Chordata > Mammalia > Artiodactyla > Bovidae > Oreotragus > Oreotragus oreotragus. The sequence goes on from SJYX01009422.1 coordinate 11,956, forward strand.
TGTGTCTTAATTTTGTCCTTTTACCATATATTTTGGAGCTATTTCCAAGACGACATGTATAGAACTACTCAGTTCTTTTAATGGCTACATGCATTTTCTACTGTATGGAGGTACCACACTGACTTAACTGGTCTGCTGTTGATGCATGCATCTACATGCATCTTCCACTGTATGGAGGTACCACACTGACTTAACTGGTCTGCTGTTGATGAGCATTTAGGTTGTGTTTCAATCTTTTGATGAATATGTAACTTAAAAATTATCTTGCTGAATGTTACCAAATTGCTCTTTATTCATAAAGACTCTGAATGTTGGTGGGCTGTATTTTGGTCATCTTTTTCATTGTTCTTTTTCCTCATGTCCTCTCTAAATTGCATATTTTGGAAGACTGTTGTAAAACAAAGATTTATCTCTGAAACCTCCCAACAAATGTTCTGAATCCAAATGAAAGGGCTGTGTTTTTCAGGACCTATTGATTTGTTGGTTTCACAAGCATCCTGTTCTTAGTGTGTTACAACTGTGATGAAATCTACGCACACTCCCCACACACACTTCCACCCCTGAAAGTGAAAGTCGCTCAGTCCTGTCCAGCTCTTTGTGACTTCATGGACTATACAGTCCATGGAATTCTCCAGGCCGGAATACTGGAGTGGGTAGCCTTCCCCTTCTCCAGGGGATCTTCCCAACCCAAGGATCAAATCCAGGTCTCCCGNTCCACCCCTGAAAGTGAAAGTCGCTCAGTCCTGTCCAGCTCTTTGTGACTTCATGGACTATACAGTCCATGGAATTCTCCAGGCCGGAATACTGGAGTGGGTAGCCTTCCCCTTCTCCAGGGGATCTTCCCAACCCAAGGATCAAATCCAGGTCTCCCGCACTGCAGGCGGATTCTTTACCAGCTGAGCCACAAGGGAAACTCCCACCCTTAATCCAAGGCAAACAGTCAACCTCTGCATTCTACTCTGGAGAAGCATCTTCCCAAGTTGAGTGTCCTGTCTTGGCATTGCAAGTCTTGGGCACTTTATCTTTACTGTAAGAATTATTTCTTTACAGTTTATTATTTGAGAAATACTTCATTTGGTCCCCCCACCAGAGTGTAAGTAAGCTTAAGAGCAGAGAACATATCTTAGTTATTAAATCTTTTCAGTATCATTGGTTCAGTTTCAGCACTTCAGTCCTCACCTGTCATGCCCCTTGATCTCCACCCACTGCATTGAGCCTCTCGCTCGGCCCTCTAGAGGACAGTGGGTGTGAAGTTCAGTCCTTTCAGCTGTCCTCACACCCTCTTTCATATGAGCACCACCACCTGACCTCCTCCTTTCTCATCCCAGTGGATCTGGCTTCTCTTCCACATGAAGTCATGCCTTTCAGGTCCTTCATGCCCTTCGTGTGCTCTGGAATGCTGTCCTTTCCTATTTCCTCATGAGTCTTAAGGAGCGGCAGCCTCTCTTCAGCTGCACATACATCCATTCCCTGTCTCATATAGACTTGCTCGTACTTCTCAACATTTAAAATAAAACAGCAAGAACACTCCCTGGCCCCCTTTAGCCTTCTAGCTGTTCTGTTCAGTCGCGTCCTGTAACTCATGGACTGTAGCCTGCCAGGCTCCACCGTCCATAGGATTCTCCAGTCAAGAATCCTGGAGTGAGTAGCCATTCCCTTCTCTTAACCAGGGATCGAACCCATGTCTCTTGCATTGACCCTGAGCCACTAAGGAAGCCCCAGCCTTCTAGCTACCACCCTCTTTATCTCCTTTAGAGCCAAGTTCTTTAAAGAATTACCTCCCCTTGCTATCTCCATTTTCTCTCTCACTCACCTCTTCAGTTCAGTTCCTCAGTCGTGTCTGACTCTTTGTGACCCCATGAATTGCAGCATGCCAGGCCTCCCTGTCCATCACCAACTCCTGGAGTTCAGCCAAACTCATGTGCATCGAGTCGGTGATGCCATCCAGCCATCTCACCCTCTGTTGTCCCCTTCTCCTCCTGCCCCCAATCCCTCTCAGCATCAGGGTCTTTTCCAATGAGTCAACTGTTCGCATGGGGTGGCCAAAGTATTGGAGTTTCAGCCTCAGCATCAGTCCTTCCAATAAACAGCCAGAACTGATCACCTTTATGATGAACTGGTTGGATCTCCTTGCATTCCAAGGGACTCTCAAGAGTCTTCTCCAACACCACAGTTCAAAAGCATCAGTTCTTCGGTGCTCAGCTTTCTTCACAGTCCAACTCACATCCGTACATGACCACTGGAAAAACCATAGCCTTGACTAGACAGACCTTTGTTGGCAAAGTCTGTCTGCTTTTGAATATGGTATCTAGGTTGGTCATAACTTTCCTTCCAAGGAGTAAGTGTCTTTTAATTTAATGGCTGCAGTCACCATCTGCAGTGATTTTGGAGCCCCCAAAAATAAAGTCTGCCACTGTTTCCCCATCTATTTCCCATGAAGTGATGGGGCCAGATGCCATGATCTTAGTTTTCTGACTGTTGAGCTTTAAGCCAACTTTTTCACTCTCCTCTTTCAATTTCATCAAGAGGCTCTCTAGTTCTTCTTCACTTTCTGCCATCAGGTTGGTATCATCTGCATATCTGAGGTTATTGATTTTTCTCCCAGCAATCTCGATCCCAGCTTGTGCTTCTTCCAGCCCAGCGTTTCTCATGATGTACTCTGCATATAATTTAAATAAGCAGGGTGACAATATACAGCCTTGATGTACTCCTTCACTCCCCTCTTACCTGATCCTGCTCAGGCCTCTTCCCTGTCATTTCGTCGCAGAGACTTATCAGCCGTCAAGTCAAGTCAGTTGGAATGCTTGGCAGTTCCTTGTCCTTGCTCTCCCCACCCTCTTCCCGGGGGATTCTGTGAAACTCTCACGCCCTCCTGGTTTTCCTCCTGCTCCTCTGGAAGCTCTTGATAGCCCCCTCCAGTGCCCTTCCACCCCCAGACTGGGACAGTTCTCAGAGGTCTGTCTTTAAGGGACTTCCTTTCAGTCTCCTAGGCTCTCTGCCCAGCCAGCTTATCTTTTCTCAAAGACCATGTGTTTCGTGCCTCCTCAGTTTCTACCAGTCCTGTGGCTGCCACTGCCTCCCGTCCCCACTGCAACCCCGCAGGCACCTCACATTGCACACCCCACTGTCTCCCTCCTTCCGCACTCTGTTCCCGCCCCTCACCTCACAGTTCTTTCTATAGGTGAGGAATATTACCATCCTAGCTCAGGCTACAGACGTAAAGGCCACCCTTCTCCTGGACTGTACTCTTCTGCGCCAGCCACATCCGAGTGCTCACCAGGCTGGGCATTAGATCTGTTGTCTGTCTAAGTTCACTGCTCCTGCCTTAGTGCTGGGTCTTTATTTAATCTCTTACCTTGGCCAGTCCAACAGCCTCCCATCCTCTCTCTTCCTCAAATTTACTTTCATTATTGGCAGTATCTTCCTGAAACTCAAATTTGAACATGGCCCTCCTTGGCTCAGGTTCTTCAGTGGCCTCCAGTTCCATAGGGTACTGTCTGTTGCCTTCAGTGAGGCCGGTTGAGATCTGGATCCTCTTCATCTTCATCTGCTGCCTTCCCCTCACTCATCATCTAGTCTCCACTTATGCTGTTTGTACCATGTTCTTCTGTATTTTCATGCATCTGCTATGCTGGCTCTTCTACGTGGATGTGCTTCCCTTCCATTTCCCATCCCCTTCCATCTGGAGAAATCTTCCATGGCTTAGTTAACTGTGAAACCCCCAGTGGCTCCCTCTCCTGAGTTCACTGATCTCTATCAGGGACTGATCTTGTACGGATCTCTATCAGGGACCCCTTCTCAGTGTGTTACAGCGCTCTGCTTGGCTGTCTCTTCTACTACTCTGTGAACTATTTGGGTCTAATGATACTTTGTAACCCGAGAGCCAGGATGACGGCTGCCATGTAGACGGTGTCTGTGGATGCCCCTTGAATGAAAAGGAAGGAAATTGAAGAGAGGTCTGGACAGCTTCCATTGAAAGCAGCAGTTCCCAACCTTTTTGGCACCAGGGACCAGTTGGGTGGAAGACAGTTTTTCCCCAAATAATTGGGGGTAGGGGATGGTTTCAGGATGATTCCAGCACATTACATTCATTGTGTCCTTTGTTTCTATGACTATTCCATTGTGATACATAGTGAGATAATTACACAGCTCACCGTAATGCAGAATCAGACTGACTGTAAGCAGTGGGGAGCAGCTGTAAACACAGGTGAAGCTTTGCTTGTTCACACACCGCTCACCACCTGCCATGTGGCCTGGCTCCTAACAGGTCACGGACCAGTAACCAGCCCATGGCCTGGGGGTTTGGGACCCCTGATTTAAAAGAGAGCCTACTGTTGTCTTTAAAAGCACAAAGAGAATTTCTGTTTGTTTCACTTAATCTAGATGAGACAGTTCCACTGATCTTCACTGTTCTCTGCACAGCCGCCTTTCCTGCTTCAGAGTCTGTTGCAAGGTGTCCGCTCCTTCCTGAAGGAGGTGTACCAGCTGATATTAAGCCTGGGTAGCTCCATGCTACTTCAGGGCACCTCCTCTCTCCTCACTATTGAGATTTCAGTCTAGAAATCCCTGAAGTCAGTGGTAAACATTATCTCACTTTTTTTTGCCGAAAATAAAGTTCAGCCACTCTCTGACTCTGAACCTGTACAACAGTGTAATCCTCCCTACCAAATTCAACCTCCAGCCTTGCAGTCTGAAGAACACCCACTTTTCCCCTTCAGCTTTGTCGGTTCTGTGTGTACTTAGGGCATATCTTGGCTAGTGAGAGTGATGCTGCAGTGAGCACGGGAGTACAGATGCCCCCTTCGGTCCTGATTCCAGCTGCTTTGGATAAATGCCCAGTCGTGGGATTACTGGATCCTGTCGTAGCTCTATTTTACATGTTTTTAAGGAGACACCATAGTGTTTTCCGTAGCGGCCGCACCAGCTTGCACTCTCAACAATGCACGAGGCTTTATGCGGGAATTCTTGAAGTTTGCAATATCTGTATGTAAATGAAATCATGTCAAAATGAAAAGAAAAAAAATAATAAAGCAGGAAAAAAACAATGGTTGGTAAGAGAAATGAACAGTAAGATGTTTTCCAGTATTTACTCAGCTGTGTTCCATCTCTGAGATACAGCAGTCTCTGCTTCCAAGTCCATAAATCTCACTGGTGAAGAGTTCAGCAGAGACTGCCCCTAACGCAGGGTCCCTGTGCTCTGCCTCCCCAGACGCACTGAACCTGCAGGCCGGCCTCACTCTTGGCACTCGACCAAACTTGGGGAGAACCAACCCGATGCCAGCATGATGCAGATATCTCAGGGCACAATTGGCATGCCTTGGCCCCAGAGCTACCATTCCAGGTAAGTGACCACAGCTGAGACCTGGGGGTGGGGGTGGGGTTTGCTTTCAAATGCCCTGTTCCCAGAAAGGATTGTTTTCTTTTACTCACCCCAAGTATTAAGTCTCTCTACCCACTATCCGCATCCTCTTAAAAGCCCTGACGTGTATATGAGTCATCACCTTCTGGGCTAGACTAGCGTGGAGAGAGGCCAGGGTTATTTTGAACAATGACTAGCCATTTGAGATATTTATGGGGTTTATTGATCCTCAATCAGACATTTCTCAATTATACACTATAGCAGAAAAACTGACGGCTCCCTCCCTTGATGCTTCACATCCTTTCTTTTAATCAAATATGTATCTATTTTTTATCTGAATGGTTTTATTCGGTATTTGAACTTCCCCTTGGTTTTTCTCTCTCTGTTAAAGCCAGTTATCCAACTTAGCTCCAATCAAAGCAGTTAACACACTCAGGACTGTTCAGTATGTACATCATCTCATGCGGTCCTTCCTATGCACCCTTGAAACAGATACAGTCTTCTTGACTCCATTTCATAGGACAGGACGTTGAAGCTGGAGAGATGGGTTTGTCCAGGCTCAAACATCTGCTCAGTACCTGAGTCATGAATCAAATCCAAGCCAGGCTTCAAAGCCATTGCCCATAACCTCATATACTTCCTCTATACTAGCTATAAGAGTCATCTTTCTTCTGCTTGTCTTATTGCTCCAGCAGTCAAGGTCCAGTCAGGAAAAAGCAGAGCCACTACGAGTGATGCAGGGGAAGGGATTTATTATAGTAATCAGACCTGACACAATTGAAGGGGACTGAGGAGAAGGGCGCCAAGCTTGACCCCCCGCCCCCACCAGACCTATTAAAGATTGAAGTCAGGACAGCCCTGCATTTACTGCAGACTTGAAGCCATGGAGCCCATCTTCTGAGGCCAGGGAGGCAGGCCCTGTTGCTTACTACTTTTTGGAAGTACTTGGATATCAGTTATAGTAGGGAGGCAGGAGGGCTTCCCAGGTGGTGCCAGTGGTAAAGAATCTGCCTGCCAGTGCAGGAGACGCAGGACACGCAGATTCAGTTCCTGGGTTGGGAAGATCCCCTGCAGAAGGAAACGGCAACCCACTCCAGTGCTGCCTGGGTAATTCTATGGACAGGGAATTTGGCAGGCCACAGTCCATGGGGTCATAAAGAATCGGACACGGAGTGGCCAGGCACGAACTGCTGGTCAGTATCAGGGAGGGGAGGATGTTGCTGGAAGGATTACCTAACAGATGGTGGCTGTGCATTTGGCGAGGCCAAGACTCAGAACCCCCACGACCCACATCTGCTCAGATCAAGGGCCAAATAAATCCTAGAGCTCTGACTGGTGGGCATGGCCTGTTAGGACACTTTTTGGTTGCCCTCCTTGTTACAGACACTCCTTTCCCTTGCCCATAGCCCTCCCTGTAGCCCTGAAAAAATTTCACCATCTGAGCCCAGGAACACAGCCCCAGCAGGGCCCACATGCCGTGCAGGCACAGTGCTTTTGCTCTGTGGGCATGGCCGTGTTACAGGCTTTTAGAAGGTTGGATGCAGAGGCCCAACTGTGGAAGGGACACCAGATGGTGAGGTACTTGGGCTTATAAATCAGACCGTGGTTTCGATCTCAATTTCATCACCTACTGCATAAGCTTGAGCAAAGCACTTAACCTCTTTGATCTTGGTTTCTTTGTCTGTAAAATGAAATTAATAATATATATCTCATTGGATCCTCATAGTGAGGATTAAACAAAGTAACATATGTAAGACAGTGTAGTTCCCGAAACATAGTGAGCACTCAGTAATTATGAAAAGTAATTATAATAATTAAGACTGAAAACTTGTCAGGGACACAGTGAAACATAATAACGAACGAGGTTAATGGCATGAACCAGTACACATTTATAAAATGCAGGAGTGTATTAACAGGGTGTACCCCTCCAAACCACTAACCTTTGTTGATGTTCAGTTGCTAAGTTGTGTCCTACTGTTTGCGACTGCATGTCAGACCCCATATTGGAGCCTGCCAAGCTCCTCTGTCCATGGAATTCTCCAGGCAAGAATTCTGGAGTGGGTAGCCATTCCCTTCTCCAAGGGATCTTCCCAAACCAGGGATCAAACCCAGGTGTCCTGCATTGCAGGCGGATTATTTACCAGTGAGCCAGCAGGGAAGCCCATTAACCTTAGGAGGCCCTTAAATCTGAAGTCATACTGTGACCTAAATATACACTGGGCTGAAGGCAGAAATAAGACAACTGCAATTGGTGCCTAGATTCACTGCCCACAGTAACTATGGTGAGCTCCCAGAGGCCCCAGGAGAGTGGCAGTGTTGACATCAGAAGTGCAATATTCTTCAGGCTCTGCTTTTCTACTTGCTGTTTCTTCCTCACCCCAACCTCCAGAGGGGTTTAGGCAGGTGGAGCCTGCACTGTACCTACCACCCTGCCCTCTAATGCAAGCTTCAGAGCAGCCTTCCCTGACACAATGACTATTAACACAAAAGCTCTGGGTGGGGTACAGGAGGAGAAAGGAAAGCTTGGGTTACCCCAAAATGACATACATGCGATTTTCTTCTACTCCGCTCAAAGCATCCTGTGGTCTGTTCTTTCCATGCCTCAGGTTCGCAGCTCTGAGTTCTGCTCATAGGGGCTGCCCTTTGGCAGCTGTAGCTGGAGAAGCTCTCCTTGTACATTTCTGAGGGGCACAGTGGCATCTAGTGGTCTGGTGGGCAGCATCCCTGTGACAGCCTTCACACAGCCTCAGTCCTAAATATGTGGATCTGTTTCTCATTAAGAAGCAGGAAAAGGAGAGGGAGCTCAAGGGATGGGGAGGGGCAGGAGAGAGGGGGAGAGACGTTCAAAGAGACAAAAGATACGTACTTTTCACTGCCTGCAAACTGGCTCAGATCTGGAATTTCACTGAAACTGTGTTCCAGCTGCTTTCTCTCAGATCCTTGTCACTGTCTTTCTGCTGTCCTACAGAAATCTCACAATGGTCCTAAAGTATTAGGACTTCTAAAGTACATAGTACTTTAGAAAAAAACCTCCAAACAATCCTGTAGTCTAGTCCCCTCCCAAGAAGCTGAAATAACACCATCAGGATACTAAAGAACCAGTACATGCTCATTGATTCATTCCTCTAACAAATATGCATGGAATACCTACTATGTCTGAGATAATTTTTAGTTATTGAGAGTGCAAGACTGAGCAAGACTTCAAAAGGTAGTATTTATTGTTTCTCCAGGTATGTTCCATGGAATAATAATCCATTAGATGCTCCTTGGGGAAAACTTTTAAATAACACCATCAGGATACTAAAGAACCAGTACATGCTCATTGATTCATTCCTCTAACAAATATGCATGGAATACCTACTATGTCTGAGATAATTTTTAGTTATTGAGAGTGCAAGACTGAGCAAGACTTCAAAAGGTAGTATTTATTGTTTCTCCAGGTATGTTCCATGGAATAATAATCCATTAGATGCTCCTTGGGGAAAACTTTCTAGGGTCATGTAAGTTTAGAAATCACTGCTTGGGACTTCCCTGGTGGTCCAGTGGTTAAGACTTCGCCTGCCAGTGCAGGAGTGAGGGTTTAACCCCTGGTCAGAGAACATGTGGGATATTACCCACATGCCTTGTGGCCAAAAAATCAAAATGCAAAGCAAAAACAATATTGTAACAAATTCAATAAAGACTTTAAAAATGGTCTACATTAAAAAAACTTCAAGCACTGTTTAGTATATTTGCCTTGTAGAATATCACATTAACAGATTTATTAAGGACTCGGACGTCTTAAATTGCAGTTATTTACCTTATCTAGCCCAGTACTTTCCAGACGTACTTTATCATCTGAGGAATTAATTAATGTTCTGGGAGTACACTTTAGGAAATGTTTTCATATAATTGTTTTGTGCTCTTCGTTGTGTTTTAAGTATTTAGAAAATAGTTTTAAACAGAGGTGATGTAATGTCAAGTAGTAGTAAGTGCTGTGAAGATAATAAAGCAGAGTAGCAAGAAATAAGGAGAGAAGAGGTACTTTTAAGATAGTGAGTGGCAGGAAGTCTTCTCCGATACAGTCATGAATACAGGAAGGGAGTGAGCCAGGTGAAGACCATTCCTTACGGTGCGAACAGTGAGTACAGAGGCCCTGAGTCCCTCATGTGGGAACGTGTTTCATGGGTTTGAGAGGCCATCAGTGGCCGTTATGCCAGAGTGCAGTGAGCCAGGGGGAGAGCAAGGGGAAACGAGGGTAGAGAAGTCATCAGACCACAGTGAGGACTCTGACGTGCTTGCCACACTCATCTTGAGAGTAAGGATGTCTCTGTGTGGGCTGGAGCTGCTGCGGGATTGAAGACCTGCATGTCAGGTTCTTGGCAGCCATCTGTAAGAGTGCCATCTTGGAAGCAGGCATGGCAGGGGTAATCAGTATTACTGCTTCCAGAATGTGGTAGAAGAACTTGCTCCTAGAGGATGATGTCAGGGCACTCCATGGCTTGGCATAGGTCACTGGGTCTTAGTGCCCAGGCAGCTTGGAAATGAGAATCTGGGGAGACAGAGCCCTGCCTGAGTAGCAGTGAAGAGTAATAACGGTCCTCATGGGATGCATTCCATCTGAGGATTGGTGAGTTAAGTGTCCTTTGGCTGCAAGATGGAACCCACTCTACCCTTGCTCTGCTTGGCTCGAGATATGTTCACCAGTGAGTTCATAGTTCCAGATCCATCTGTATTTTGCAATGGCATTTCCTCCCATTCAGTAGTGTTTCGGTTAACCCATCCGTTCATTCACTTTGATTTTTTTTTCACACGTTCCTAAATTAGATCTGGATTATCCTTTTAGTGAAAGATTGCTAAAATTCTTAGCAGTGGGGAGGAGGATTAAGTAGTATCTACCACCTGCATGGAACTGGTGAGCAAAAACAGCCCTTGTGGCATCTACTGCTTCCGTGTCCCCTCGAAGTATTAACTCTGAGTCTTGTGTTAGAGGAGATAAACAGGAGCACAAGTGGGTCATAAGGGATTATCCTCAGTCACGTCATGTGCATTTTCAGCACATCCTCTTCATTTGGGGGTAGGGGGATAAATGCTGGTAGTGACATATGCCTTGACATGGAGTGCCAGGACTGCCTTCCCTAATCTGGTTGGGATTAACCCTTCCTTCCTCCTTGAATTTATACCTGTCTCTGTCAAAGCAAGATTTCCATTCAGTAAGTTTACTTGCCCTGAAAAAGAAATATTATTCTGGGGGGTGGGGGGGGGAGGATTGCTGAAAATGTACTCTTGTTTTCCTTGAATTCTGCTCCAGTTTTGACTCAGAATCTGATCCTTCTAGTCTCTTCCCGTATACTCTGGAGACAGTCCAGGAAAGCATTATCACGTACTCAGCCATGAGGACACCATATTTACTTACACGAGATCTAGAAATATAATAATAGCTCCATGGATTTAAATGCCTATTCATTTAAAAATGAAAAGCCTCAGGCAAGAACTCTTCGTTTTCTTTATTCTTTTTGTGACCCTATGGACTGTAGCCCACCACACTTCTCTGTCCATGGGATTTTCCAGGCAAGAATCCTGGAGTGGGTTGCCGTTTCCTCCTCCAGGGAATCTTCCTAACCCAAGGATCAAACCTGTGTCTCCTGCATTGCAGGCAGATTCTTTACCGCTGAGCCATCAGAGAAGCCCTCTTAGAGAACAGTGACTCACAAATGTTTGAACTATTGAGACTGCTGTTTGATTTTTGAGCTACTTATTCCTTCCTATATCTCTATTCTCTCTCGCCCACCATGCTGGGTGAAGTATATTTGGGGTTTATAATTAAAGTTGAAGTGAAGTGAAGTAGCTCAGTCGTGTCTGACTCTTTGCGACCCCATGGACTGCAGCCTACCAGGCTTCTCTGTCCATGGGATTTTCCAGGCAATAGTCCTGGAGTGGATTGCCATTTCCTTCTCCAGGGGATCTTCCCAACCCAGGGATCGAACCTGGGTCTCCCACATTGTAGACAGACTCTTTACCGTCTGAGCCACCAGGGAAGTCCATAATTAAAGTTAGCTATAAGTAATTCTGTTTTATGGCAACTTTTTAGAGGAGCTAGTGAAGGCGAAAGTCTTACAGTCCAGCGTATGAGGCTTTGCCCAGACTCTGGGAAGTTGTCCATGGGTGATGGTCTCCCAGTACCTGAGAACTTCCCGTGATTAAGACTTCTTATCCATCCTGCCTCTCCTCTCTCATCCACTTTTTCTAGCTCTCAATTTTTCTCAGTATTCTTTCATTCAGTTTTGTGTTTGGCTTTCTTACCACAAACAAATTGTCTCTTGTACAGTGGAAATTCCAGGAAAATTGCCAGGGAGTAGCCCTTCAACTCCATAAAAAGGAAAGATATTAACTAAAACCGGGGACATGTGCAGTCTCCCTCACCCATCCGCGTGCCTGGTCTCTTACTAAGCTTTCCCCTTCTTCTCACAGACGCCCCAAGAGACACAAAATGTCAGCCTCTGTCCCTCTAACTCATCTCGCCCTTCACTTTCCTCGCCCACCTCTCTCATTTTTGGGGCACGTGCAGAATGTCACTTCTGGCACGGAGCACAGCACATCATCGTGTTGCCTGGGCCCAAAGGCCCACGTGGCGTCCTCCTGCTCCCCACTTCTCCCCTGGCGATCCTAGGTGATTAATTAGAGACACACAGGTTATGGTGTTGGGCAGTTACTCCTAGTGATGACATGTAGGGAGGCCGAGCAAGGCCCAAATATGGTCCTTTCACCCACCCTTCCAGAAACCAAACATCTTGCACAACAGTCCATTTATAAGCTAGTCCTGTGCCTGGAACCCTACTGAACAATCAGGGCTCACCGCTGACTGCCCTGCCTCCCTTTCTTCCAGCTCCTCCACCAGTGACCTCTCCGGCTATGACCACACATATCTGAGGCAGAGCCCTGACCGGTGCAGCTCCCAGGGGAGCATGGAGAGCCTGGACCCCGGTGGGGGATACCCACCCTGCCACCTTCTCTCCCCGGCCAAGTCCACCAGCAGCATTGACCAGCTCAGCCACCTCCACAGCAAGAGAGATTCGGCTTACAGCTCTTTCTCCACCAGTTCCAGCACCCTCGAGTATCCGCCCCCCGGCGTCTCTGGCCGGGAGCGTTCGGGCTCCATGGACGCCACTTCTGCTCGAGGTGTCCTCCTGGAAGGGATGAGGCAGGCAGATATTCGCTATGTTAAGACGGTCTATGACCCCCGGAGGGGGGTCTCAGCAGAGTATGAGGTGAACTCTTCTGGCCTGCTTCTCCAAGGTAGGGAGACCCGAGCCTCAACTGATGGTCAGGGCTACAATAAATTCCATAATGTTCCTCGGGGCAAAGGCGCGCCACCGTCTTCCTGGAGCCAGCAGTGCCCCGGTTCCTTAGAGACCACTGTGGACAACTTGCCTCCTAGAGTGGGTGCGCCCCTGCCCCCAGCTCGGAGTGACAGTTACGCAGCCTTCCGGCAGCGAGAGCGGCCCAGCTCCTGGTCTAGCCTAGATCAGAAACGGTTCTGCCGGCCTCCGGCAAACTCTGCAGGCACCCTGAAATCTCCCTTCATAGAGGAACAGCTGCATACTGTGCTAGAGAAGAGCCCAGAAAACAGCCCTCCGGTGAAGCCCAAGCACAGTTACACCCAGAAGGCCCAGCCCGGCCAACCTCTGCTGCCGACTGGCATCTACCCGGTACCTTCTCTGGAGCCACAGTTCGCCCAGGTGCCCCGGCCTTCTGTGAGTGGAAATGGTACCCTCTACCCTGCCCTGGCCAAGGAGGGTGGGTACACACCTCCTCAGGGAGCGTGCGACAGAATGGCTGCCCTTGATGAGAATGGAAACCAAAACGGATCTAGCAGGCCTGGCTTCGCCTTCTGCCAGGCCCTAGAACGGGACTCAGTGTCCCTAGTAGAGCGGAAACCTGAAACTTCAGCCAAATGTGTCCCCTATAAAGTCCATTTTCCCTCAGTGCCTGAGAACGAGGAGGAGACCTCCCTGAAGAGACTTCTCACACCTCTAGAAGGCCACAGCCCACATCCCAGTGAGAGAAAGGGCACCCAGGACGACAAATATTCGAATTACCGCAGCCTCCAATCCCCTCAGGCTCAGGCGTGGCAAGTGGGTGAAGACAAGAGATCCTTCCTGCCCTCAGAGCCTTGGGAGGGGGATTGCCATGAAGACCACAATGCCAACCTCCAGGGGAGGCTCCACAGAGGCAGCCTGGGCCAGAGTGTGCCAGGCAGCTTCGGCAAGACTGCAGCTGCCTTCTCCTCCCTCCAGAACATTCCTGAGAGTCTAAGAAGGCAAAGTAGCTTGGATCTCGGAGGAGCAGCCCAGGAAGTCTACCTGGAATGCTCATCCTCCTGCGCAGTCAATACCAAGGGAGAAGAGTCTGGAAGGACTACTGCTGCTGATCACAAGAGCCAGCTGGACAGGTCGGTGTCCTGTCCAAAGCCCGAGGGGAGAACCTTGGCCTCTTTCCAGAGTTCTGACCCAACGTATGAAGAGCCGCCCTCCCCATGCCCCCAGGAGACCTCCAGTCTGGGCCGGAGGAGGCTGAGTTCCAGCAGCACCTCGGCTCTGCAGAGCTTTCAGTGCGGGAAGCCCCACTGCTCCGTGCTGGAGAAGGTTTCCAAGATCGAGCAGCGAGAGCAGGCCAGCCAGAGACCCCCAAGTGCTGGCGGCTCTCCTTACGGCTATGACTACAGGCCCCACAGGACACCCCCAGCCTCCAGTACTTTGGGGAATGACTCGGAGACTAAAGGCCGTATACACTTTTCCGAACCCACTGAACCCCTAGGCGATGGAGAACAGCACTTCAAAACCGGGGAGCCAAAGGTTTCCCGGCAGCCGTGTGCTCAGCCGAGGCGGGCCGTGCAGGGTGGCCGGGGTGCCCCGCTCCGGGCTGGAGAGCCCCCGAGGCGGGACGCCCGTCTGCTCCGCAGCCAGAGCACATTCCAGCTCTCCAGCGAGGCCGAGAAGGAGGCCGTGTGGTCGGACGGCAGGCCCCGCACGCCCGAGTCGCCGGTGCAGGACGCCCCCTTTAGCCGCGCCTACCGGAACAGCATCAAGGACGCGCAGTCCCGCGTCCTGGGGGCCACGTCCTTCCGACGCCGGGACCTCGAGCCCGGGACGCCCGTGGCCTCCAGGCCCTGGCGCCTGCGACCCGCCTCTGCCCACGTGGGGCTGCGCAGCCCCGAGGCGCCGATTTCCGCCTCCCCGCACGCCCCGCGCGAGCGACACAGCGTGACCCCGGCCGAGGGGGACCCTGCCCGGCTCGCGCCCCCCGTTGCCCGCAGGGGCCCACGCCGGCATCTGACTCCCGAGCAGAAGAAGCGCTCGTACTCGGAGCCCGAGAAGATACACGAGGTGGGGGTCTCGGAGGAACCCGAGCCCGCGCCCTCCGGGCCGCCGAGGAAGGGGCCACATTTCATGGAGGGCTCGGTGACCGACCGGTGCCGCATCTTCGAGCGAGACGGCAGGGCCTGCTCTACCCTCAGCCTGTCGGGGCCCGAGCTAAAGCAGTTCCAGCAGAGCGCACTGGCCGACTACATTCAGCGCAAGACCGGCAAGCGGCCCGCGGGCGCCGGCTGTGGCCTGCAGGAGCCTGGGCGGCGGCTGGAGCGCACCCAGAGCACCTACCTCCAGCCCGAGGGCCCCGGCCTCGCCGCGGCTTCCAGCCTGTGCTCGCTTCGGGAGCCCAGCCTGCCGCCCCGCAGGGAGACCGCCCTTCTGCCAGCCACTGCGGTGGGGAGTGCTGCGGAGACCCAGCGGGCCCCGCGAGATCGCAGCAGCTCCTTTGCCAGCGGCCGCCACCTTGGGGAAAGGCACCGCGGGGACCCAGCGTCGAGAGAACTGCTCGGTGGAGCTAATAGTGGATCAAAGGGCCCCCAGAGACTGAACGGGACCCCAGGGGAGCCCTCGTGGGGGGCCACGGCTGGGAGGGCCGCGAAGTCCATGTCGGCCGAGGACCTGCTGGAGCGCTCGGATGTCCATGCTGTCCCTGTCCACATGAGGTCACGGTCATCTCCCACTGCAGACAAGCGCCAGGTACGTGCAGCCAGCGGGTCCTAGCAGTACTGCCTCAGTCCGCGAAGCCTTGGTGCGACTCCTCTAACCCCTCCTTCCCCTTTCATTTTTCTTGAGCGTGCAAGAGAGCAGCATTTTTCATAAGGGAATGCCTTTCTCAGTGCCTCTATCTGATGACATCCTTACAGAAATAGATATTCATAGGTATCTATAAAGTTATATCTTATGTAGAAACATATATATCAGTATAGATATCTATATATGTGTATCTATAGATATATATACACGCACATATATATATACACACACACATAGTAGGCCTCATTTCTGGTTTTGCACTGGAATGGAAAATATTCGGGAAAATTCCAGAGTTCCAAAAAAACAAAACTTGAATTTGCCAGCACACCAGCAACTACTTATATAGTATTTGCATTATAAGTAGGTTATATGCAAAATATTATGCCATTTTACATAGCATCAGACAGATTTTGTTATCCATCCCAGGGGATCCTGTAGCTGCAGAGAGTCAACTCGAAGATAACTGTATATAATATATATACACACGTATGTATGTATAGTATGTGCATATAATATTCAGTTGCTCAACTGTGTCTGACTCTTTGTGACCCCATGGACTACAGTATGTATGTGTAAAAATTATATTTTAGTGTCATCCACATCTCATTGTAAGAATTAGGTTAGGAAAAGTTAGGGATTATCTTTATCTTTCATGTTTTTTGTTTTGCTTTTTTTTTTTTTTTTTCAAGTGCGTGCAATAGAAGCTGTGTCTTCGTATTTTAAAGATTTTTATCTTCGTACCCTCTTTTGTTTCCCTTGGACTTTTGCATTAACACAATAGGTATTGTTACTGACTTTGATCATTGTTTGTTATTGCGTTCCAGACCCTCAACTAAGAATGCTTTTACATTTAGGTGTGGGTACATGCATAGTCATGTCTGACTCTTTACAAACCCATGGACTGTAGCCCACCAGGGTCCTCTGTCCATGGGATTTTCCAGGCAAGAATACTGGAGTGAGTTGCCATTTCTTTCTCCAGGGTATCTTCCCGACCCAGGGATCAAACCCACATCTCTGGCATTTCCTGCACTGGCAGGCAGATTGTTTACCACTAGCACCACTTGGGAAGCCCCACTTTTACATTTATGATCTCATTAATCCTCAAAATAATCCTGTGTAGTAGAGTATATTATCCATGTGCTGTGCTGTGCTTAGTCGCTCAGTTGTGTCCGACTCTCTGCAACCTGATGGACTGTAGCCCAACAGGCTCCTCTGTTCATGGGAATTCTCCAGGCCAGAACACTGCAGTGGGTTGCCATGCCCTCCTCCAGGGGATCTCCCCAGCCCAGGGATCGAACCCATTGTAAGAGGATTCTTTACCGTTTGAGCCACCAGGGAAGCCCATATTATCCATATCAAATTCATATCTCTCTGTTTCTTTATTTATACTATCTTGGGAAGATAGGAGAATGTCAGACTTTCAAATTCTCACATTAAAGGATTTTTCTCATAAAGTCTCCAAACGGTGGATAGACCATGAGGAACTTTCCCCTGGAAATTTTAGGAGAGCTGGGAATAAAGTCCAAGCATGCTGACTCCCAGGACTCAGTTTCCCTAGTTCATAGCCTGTCTTCAAGTTCTATTGCACTGCAGCTTGGTAGCCTACCTCATGATTCCCTTCCCAGATCAGAAGATACGAGAAAGTCACATACATGTTACACAAGGGGAGAACACCCCTCCATTGACCCTTCAGAGAGTCTCTTTTCTCCAGCAGAGAGTACAGTGATTTAGCAAGCATTTGTAAGAGCCTATGTTTTATGAACAGGACTGCATTATAGGTTTGAAGGAAACATAAAGGAAAATAAAGATCATGCCTTTCTGGGGGTTACAATTGAGCAAAGAATATGTACTTATATACAGATAACACAAATGGTGAGTGCTTTAGGAGTGATCATAAATAACATGCTATGGGAGGGACACTGATTAGTTCTAATTGAGGGGATCTGAGAGAGCATCTCTTGAAAGAGAAGGGATTTGAACTAGGCAGTAAAGGATGGGCAAGATCTTGACAAAGGGTTGCAGGTTGTGTGCGGAGGCATTATAAGTTGGAGGAAACAGCTTCACAGTTAGCCATCACTGCCTGAGAGATCTGTTTGCTGCACTGCTTCTGAAACACACATATACACAGCCTTCTGAGGGAAAATACCACTCCCGTCCAGATACTTTCTCTTAAGAAATATTTTCTCCCCGATATAAACCACCACCACCACCACCACCACCCCCACACACACAGAATCTGTAGAAGCAATCCTCCATAAGCTTCCAGTAGCTGTTTTTCTCCCCTTGGAATGATGAACAGAGCTAATTTCCAGTGCTTATCCTGCCTCTAAAAACACTTTAACAATCCATATATGTAGGTCCTCTCTGGTGGTCCAGTGAGTGGTTAAGACTCCATGCTTCCACTGCAGGGGGCAAGGTTTTGATCCCTGGTCCAAGAAAAACACAGTCCGTATATGTAGCGTGCCATTTCAGCTAGTTTGATAGGCTTCAGAGGCTCACTACATAGCAGGGCAAGCATTTCCATTTCTCTCCCCATGTTCTAAAGAAAGTAGAAATGTTTAGGTGAAAACCAAATCATCTTCGGTTGTTTATTCCCCACTGCATGTCATCATTCTCTGCTGGGGAAGTTTTTGGATGGTTCCAAATGTTATTTTGTCTTCCCTTCCAAATATTTCTCAAACCTGATAAACTGGGAAATTGAGCTCAAACATAGGCAGTATAGAAGAATGATCCCAATTAAATCCCAATTCTTGGGTATTATTTGAAAAACTTCCTAGAGACAGCTAAATACACGGCATTGTTTATGTTCTCTTTAATATAGCAAGTACCATATTTAGAAAGTGGGGGATGTGATGGCGGAATGGACTGTTTCAACGTGAAATACTGCTGCTTTGCTCCTACAGATTCTGAACATAGTTTGTCACCCCCAGATGGCAGTTTCGCCAAGACCTTGTTCTCAGGCTTCCTCCTGCATTCGCTTGCTCAGCAGTCTCACCACGCCTGCCCTGAGACCTGATCCCCAGCAAGGTCTGCCCCTTACATCTTCATATATCCATTGTCTTCCTTGGTTGAAGAGCTAGTTAAAAACAAAACTAGTCTCCACATAATTATTGTGGTTATTATTTCAAGATACTATTATTTATTTGAATAAAGTCCAAGAACTTTTACCATTATCATTAAGCTTTGGTGAAGGTGTTAAATAAGGATTTTTCTCATCTCAGCTTTAGAGAACTCTGAGAAATTAAGTGACCCTGTAGAGACTAAACCGTCTGCCCGAGTTAAGCTGAAAATATGGAGTCTATTTCTGGTGCCAGCTCAGTCAGTAGCCTCCCAAACAACTGCTGCTTGCTCCTGCCAGCCAGATGCTAATAGCACAGGATTTTGCAAGCTTTGGAGCAGGATTCAACTCTGTTTCAAAGGTCCATTAGTGAGGATAGTTTCTGCTTCCAAAACAAGGTCAGCACAGAAATTGATTTCTTGTTTATAAAATTTTTCATTCTTGAGTCTGAAATGATGGCTATAGAAGGCTGCTGCCGCTTGGAGCCTAAGACCTGCTCAGCCACTCAGCAGACCCGGGCTAGCCAGCTGTGGTCATTTCCGAACAAACCGCCTCTTGTTCCCTCTCCTTTAATTCCTCTTAATTTGAAAAGTGTAATTGCAGAACAAATGAATATTAGTGATGGAGCTGAAGTGCCCACAGATTCTTGGCTGCTTTCTGTTTTCTAAGACACTTTAGAAAACTTAACTGATTTAAATTAGGTAGGCCCTGCAAAGCAGCTGGAAAAAATTCAGACGTTTTTGCCTTGGAGATGGAAATTTATACCAGTTCAATGCATAGATCTAAAATATAGCAGAAGCTATAAAAGGAAATCTTTTGGAGAAATGAGATTTCTGGTATTTTTTTCCCCCCCAGCTGTTGAGGTAGAATCTTCTCTGGTTCTCACTGTGTTTTCAAAGATCTTCATTTCTTGTATGTGGCACGTTCACCATGTGAAGATGTGACAAACATCTCATTGCTGAGGAAATTTGCATGGGACCCCACAATGTTGGATAATAGTCTCGATTCTGTAGGATACAGCTTGCCAATTATTTTTAGTACTTCTCAACAAGCACCCATTCAAGCTTGGAGATAAATAACAATCACTTTCCACAAAATGTAAAGTTGCAAATAGCTATTATTAACTAAATGTTCAATACGTGCTTGTCACTGTGTTTTATAAGCATAAAACTAATCCTACATCTATGCAAAGGAGGAGATACTATTGTTATTCCCATATTACAGATGAGGAAACTAAGGCATAGAAAAACTGAGAAATTTGCCCTACCTGGTGGAAGTGAGGTTTAACTCCCTACTGTACTCCCAATAGTGACTTAAAACAGAGGTTTTAAGTCACTATACCATGCTGCCTCCTGGTATAAAAAAAGACTGAGAGATGAGAGTTAAACATCTTATATCTGAAAACTCTAGCCAGTGAATTGGTTTCATTTTAACATTTATCAGTTACTACTACTTGGAGAAGGAGATGGCAACCCATGCCAGTGTTCTTGCATGGAGAATCCCAGGGATGGCGGAGCCTGGTGGGCTGCCGTCTATGGGTTCGCACAGAGTCAGACACGACTGAAGTGACTTAGCAGCAGCAGCAGCAAACTTAAATAACATTTTTTTTTTTAATTTCTTAATTCATTTTAGTAGATACTTGAAGTTGATATTCCAAAGTAGATGAATATTATCTTCATGTATTATTGCTCATAGAGATGTTAGGATATCTTAATTCAGAACTCAAAGTAAGAGTGAGAATCAGAATTTGCTAGGATTTAAGTTTATAGTTTTAAGTGCAGTGTGCCTAATAAAGAATAAGAATTGGTATACTTCTAAGTCAGTCAAACAAAGTTAGAGACCAAAAAAAAAAAAAGACAGTTAATGAGTGTTGGTATTACTCTGTATTTCCCCCATAGCCACTGCTTTTTCCTAAATTGTAATAGAAGTTTATACTGCTTACCAGTTTATAGAAAATCAAGTCGTCTTTGGCAGTGCATACATACCCAATCAAAGCAAATATGTGCAGCAGGAATGAATCCTCCTTGGGTTTTCTACTAGGTTGGGAAGGAATTTCCTTTCAGTCCAAATGGTGTTTCCATTGACAGGAAATGTAGAAATTTCTCTCAGTTGTCTGTTACTGGTTCTCAGTTCCTTTATTTTATGCATATCCTCATAAATATCAAGCTCATACTGTAACTTAAAGGAAGTAATAGAATGGAAGTACTAGTTGAACATTACTAGCTTTGAGGGGACCTAGAGGCTTTTCCAGTTAACAACTGGTGAAGCTGAATATTTTTGTCAGTGAGGGAGTGGAGTGGAGAAAGACTTTAAAGAGAACATAAGGGTTTTGTTTTGTTTTTCTTTCACTGAACAATGTGTACTTTTTTTTTCCCCCTATATTGGAGTATAGTTGATTAACAATGTTGTGTTGATTTCATGTGTGTAGCAAGGCAATTTGTCTTAGACCTATTTTTTTTCAAGTTCTCTTCCCATTTATTTCCCTGGATTTCCCTGATTGCTCAGCTGGTAAAGAATCCGCCTGCAATGCAGGAGACCAGGTTCGATCTCTGGGTTGGGAAGATCCCCGGGAGAAGAGAACAGCTACCCTCTCCAGTATTCTTGCCTGCAGAATTCTGTGGACAAAGTCTGTCAGGCTGTATACAGTCCGTGAGGTCGCAAAGAGTCGGACACGACTGAGCAACTTTCACTTTCAATTCCTATTTAGGTTATTACAGAATATTGAGCAGAATTTCCTGTGCTGTGCAGTAGGTCCTTGCTTGTTATAAATGGCCTGTAAGGTTTTGTGAAGAGTAGGAATTCCCATTCCCTCTAGTGATACTTGAGCAAATCAGAGACGCATGGAATTCTTTTTTCTCAAAACACTGATGTCTTATTGCATCCAGCTCAGCCACCTCTCAACTTAAGCTTCTAAAGATCACCCTTAGGCTTTGAGGAAATCGTGGTTTGAATCCCAGCTCCTCACTTAATTGTGGGCACTATACTCATCCGCTCTGAGCTGCAATTTCCGCCCCGCTCCCCATTGTTATAGATTAAATTACAGGAGAAATGTCAGGTGCATGACATGACTCCAGGCACGTCACCTGAGGATCATAAGGAACTTGGCAGAGTGTCCAGCACATAGTAAATGCCCAGTAAGGGGAAGCTGTGGTTATTGATAATATTCAGGTTTGTTTCTTCTTTGGGCCTGCTCCCACCACCTCTGGCTCTTCTTGCTCTTTAGTACCTCGGCCACTAATTGGGGGGAAGGAGCAGGAAAGAAAAAGAGAGAAAGGGGATGAAAGGCACCTAGCCCTTTGGACAGAATAAAGGGGGAAATGCTAAAATTAAGTTTATGGATTACTTGTGGATTTAATTTTCTTGTTTTCTACCTGACTCCTGTTATCATAAATAATAGAGAGTTTTATCAACAACATCATTGTCTTCATCAAGAACCTGTACGTATGAACTGATTTTACACTATCAAAAACTGACCTATAACCCACCAGAAACCATTATATACCCATATTAAAAACAGAAACAAATAATGACTACCCTTGAAGTGTCCCCAGAGTTACTGATATGACGTGTGGATGAGATGTTTTTCCCAGAAAGAATGTATATCAACCTGATTACAAGCCAGATTCCTATCTGATTCTTGGGATTTTGCTAAATTTAATAAACTCTCCTTTTCTTGTCATCTCCTGTATTTCCCTGTTGCTATTTTGAAAGTTTTGCCCGTTGAATTAATTTTCATCTTTATACTTCAAGTATAGCAGTTGTTTCTGAACTCTGAAGGTAACTGTTATCAGAGTTCTCTTGTTTAGAAAATGCCTTGGTTAAAAGAGGCACCCAGTGAGATAGACTGAGGTTCTACCACTTGTGACCTTGGAAAAGTTAACCTCTTGGGCCTGTGTCCTCATCAGTGCAATGGTGTTAACAGTACTTCCTGAGGCTTTGAGGATAAAATGGGTTCAGTTCAGTTCAGTCGCTCAGTTGCGTCCAACTCTGCCACCCCATGAATTGCAGCACGCCAAGCCTCCCTGTCCATCACCAACTCCCGGAGTTCACTCAGACTCACGTCCATGGGTTAGTATGTAACAATGCCACCATGAGCCTGACAATAAAGAGTGGACCATCAGTAAATATTCCATCTCCTTTACACCTCCACCCCCTTGGTAAATTGAAACACCGTTTGTTGGTAATAACGCTGTGCCTCTCTTCTGTTTTAAGGATGTGCTTTTGGGGGAAAACAGTGGCTTTGGTCTCACGAAGGATCCGTGTTGTTTGACTGGCCCAGCTTCCAGGTATGTGCCTATAGTTGTGAAACTCGTTGGCTCATGAGTGCTGCTGGAGTTAAACGCTTCTGTTCATCTCTACTGGAAACTGAATTAAGATGTTATGATGTTTCGTGGTGTCTCGTGCCGCCTTTTCCAGTGTGTCTAGGCTATGGGAAACCTTCTTATCCACAGATGACTTTGTCTAAGAGTGATACTATTCAGAGCAGGTGTTGAGCATGTGCTGTTGAGGCAGTGGCTGACTTCTTGCATGTTTACGACAGAATGACTGACGATTGTGCCCTTCTCCAGCGTGTCCTCTGACTTCCCCAGTGGGTCCTCTCTGCTGTGGCTGATCTCTTTTGGCTGTGACCCACAGGATCAGGTCTCTGAATAAGCACGCGCATTCATGAGCAGCTTCACGTAACAAGACAAATCACTGTAGGCACTTAGAAGACAGCAAGAAAGTCTTTTTTTTTTTTTTTAATTGCCTTCAAAATCATTTCTCCTTAGAAAAATATAATGGATAATTTTTAGAAGTAGAATCTTTGAACTATTCACTTGGAACTTAATGAGTAAGAATTTCCAAAGAGAATTTCCTCTGAACCACGTGTCTGTATGTAGTTTTAATGCAGCATTGTAGGACTATCTACTGTAATCTGGTTATTACTAATGGTAATATAGTTAATCTCTCTTGGTTTTTTTTTTAGGCCAGTTCTTTAATATTTATTATGTTTCACTCAGTCATTGTTTCTCTCTTTTTCTGTATTCATCTTCTCAATAATTCAGCCTAGTAACTGCCAGCATGGTCAGGAAGTGGGTGTTAAGTTACCTCCTTCACTGCCAAGGGCAGCCTTGTATAGTTGGTTTTGCTCCCGTAGCTCTTCCCAAAGTGAAGCAAGGAGTCAAGGTGAGGCTAAGGGCGTTGGTTAGTTTGGGTGCATTAATTCAAAGCTAGAAAGAAGAGAAGGTGAACTAGAACTAGAGCTCTGCCAAAAGAGCACTATTCTAAAGTCTAAGGTGAAACTAAAGTCAACCACAAAAAATCAAATTGCTCGATTACACAAAGGACTTGAATAGACAATCCTCCAAATAGCCAACGGGCACATGAAAAGATACTGCACATCACTAATCCACAGAGAAATGCAAGTCAAAAGCACACTCATTAGGAATGGCTACAAAAAAAAAACGTAAACGAACAAATGTTGGTGAAGATGTGGAGAAACTGGAACCCCTGTGCACTACTGGCAGGATTGCAAAGTGGTGTAACTGCTTTAGAAACAGTATGGAGGTTCCTCAAAGAATTAAAAATCTGTCATGACCAAGCAACCCACCTCGAGTATAAACCCAAAAGCAGCGTTTTGAAGGGAGGTTTTTATACCCATGTTCGCAGCAACACTATTCATGATAGCGGAGAGGTGGAAGCAACTCAGTTGTCCACAAGTGGTTGAGTGGATAAACAAAATGAAGTGTGTGCACACACTGGGATATCGTTCAGCCTTTAAAAGGAAGGAAATGCTGTCACAGACTGCAACGTGGATGAACCTTGAGGACCTTATGCTAAGTGAAATAAGCCAGTGGGAAATACTTGATGGTTCCGTTTTATGAGGTATCTAAAGTAGTCATATTTGTAGACAAGTAGAGCGGCAGTTATACAAGGGCTGGAGGAGTGGGGAAAAGAGTTGTTGCTTACTAGTTACCTAGCTTCAGATTCGCAAGATGAAAATGTTCTGGAGGTCTGTTTTGCAACAATATGGATATGCTTAACTGAACATTTAAAAATGAATTTAAAGTAGTAAATTTTACATTATAGGATTTTTTTAACCATATTTTTAAAAATACTATGAGGAAGAAAATGAGACTGATCAAACTTCGTTCATGAATACTATGATCCCCGGATACATATCAATAGATGTTTGTCTCACACTCGATTATAAAAGAGACTGAAACAAAATCTTTTTGACACTAGTCTTTATTCTTGGAAAATAATCACCAGGAAGAGGTATTCTCAATCAAACTAAGCATTTAACTAAACTACTATCTTCAAAAATATACAGTTTAAGTGTAGTTTCTATAAACTAAGGAGATTAAGCATAAACTAAAAACATTATATCAAGGTTTATTTCGGCTAGATCTTTAAAAGATATGCATTATTTTATTGTGTGTTTTAGTGATGTCTCTCCTTTTTTAAAAAGCAATATGAAAGTACAACATGAATTAGTCCTTAAAACATCAGATTCCAGTTATTTCATGTCCTATTAGAGGATGCTAAGTTCAAAAATATTTCATGGCCTACGATCTAAATAGCAGTGGGCAAAAGAGACATTGTTTGTTCAACAGACATTTATTGAGAAGGTACTTTGCGCCAGGATCTGGGGGTCCCAAAATGAATAAGACATGGGAGTAGAGAGCACCCTCAGGGAATCTCCCACCCCTGGGTTTCTCGTGGATCCATTTAGGAACCCGCCAGGAAGGACAGAATAGCCACTCTTGCATATTGAGGGGTTCCCAATAAAGAAAGTGAAAGTGAAGTTGCTCAGTCGTGTCCGACTCTTTGCGACCCCGTGGACTGTAGCCCACCAGGCTCCTCCGTCCATGGGATTCTCTAGGCAAGAATACTGGAGTGGGTTGCCATTGCCTTCTCCAGGGGATCTTCCTGATCCAGGGATCGAGCCCAGAACTCCCGCATTGCAGGCAGACGCTTTAACCTCTGAGCCACCAGGGAAGCCCTCCCAATAAAGAAGCTACCTATAAATGAAAAGATCTGTGGTGGGAGGGAGGGTTTGCATCTGAGCGGAAGATGGGTACCTTACTACATTTTATATTAAAGAGAAAATAACGGCAGAAGAGCTAGTTGGGTTTTTTGTGGTCTTTGCCTTCTTTATGCTGCTTTACTCTCATCTGGCCTTAGACGATTTTGTGGCCAGGACTGTGCTGACTGACTGGGGACCGAGTAGCGGAAGATGGGTACCTTACTACATTTTATATTAAAGAGAAAATAACGGCAGAAGAGCTAGTTGGGTTTTTTGTGGTCTTTGCCTTCTTTATGCTGCTTTACTCTCATCTGGCCTTAGACGATTTTGTGGCCAGGACTGTGCTGACTGACTGGGGACCGAGCCGCAGCCCCCTTAGGACGCGGGTCTGTGAAGTGAAGAGGGCCATCTGCTCTCCAGATTCACTTGCACACTAGGCAGGGAGCTGCAGAGGTGGGATTTATGAACTATGGATGTTTGCTGGAGACTTATAAAAGCCTCACATTAACTCTTGCACGGCAGGCCGGCAGGGCTGCAGACGTGTTTTCTTTGCCTTGTTCTCCTTTTTGTCCTTTGAAACACAATAACAAAAGTACTGGAAATTGTTGGGTTTTCCCTTGGAGCCTAGAGGACAGCTGTTCAAACCACCGGGCTCTCTGTTTGCTCATTATTGTCTGTCTCTTTCTCCAGAGGTAACTGCTTATTAGCTCCTTAGGTGAGACACTCCTTTTCTTTCTTTCCATTTGGAAAAACGAAAACACTGGGAATCCAAGAGAAAGTTGTAAATAAAACCTGCGGATTCAGCAGCCCATGCAAATACTTTCCAAACAGACCACCCCCGTGGGGGCTGACTGGCAAGAGAATGAGGGAGCATTCTTTCCCCCAGAAGTCAGGAGCTGGTTCCCAAACTTGGTCTGAAAGGAGCAGAAGAAATGTCCTGAAGCCTGTCCTCAAATGCTGCCTTGCGTGGAGGAAGGGGGATGAGAGAGCATTACTGAAGAGAAATGCCCTGTGACCCCAGGCTTGCCCTGTGGCATTCTCCTGCAGGAGTTTATGCCTGTCCCGCCGTTACATTTCAGCTTCCAGGTTCTTTGAGCAGCCGGGGGAGGCAGTGTGCAGTTTCTCCTAGGTCCTTCTCCCATCAGAGGGTCTCCCTGTCTGTGGAATGCACTTGGGCTCAGCGTTTGCTCCTTTTCATCAGTGCTGACCTGCATGTCTGTATCCTGTTCCAGGCCATTTAGCCGTTCCAGCCGTGAAGAGAGGCCAGCTCTCAGACACCACCCCAGCCCTCGCTGGGGGGATTCGGGCTGCAAAGCAGGTAGTGGTGGTGCCTCTGTGCCCAGCGGGGGTCCGGGGCCGCTGGACCCTCCGAGACAGGCCAGCAGAACGCCTTGCCCTCCGCCACTGTCCTTGGGAGCTCACGGGCATCTTCCAGACGCCAGGGCTGCACCCCTGAGCTCGGTCCTGCCTGCCCCTGGCCCTTCAAGCTATTGCTCACAGGCTGCAGCCCAGCCCTCCACACCAGCCGGAACCCCCAGAAGCGGCGGCAGCCACAGCCCGGCGCAGCCTCCCAGCCCTGAGCGTGGAACGGAAGAACACGCAGGGATGCGGGCCTCCCCACCCTGGATGAAGCGGGCCTACACGGTCAGAGAGGAGAGCCTCCCCAAGGACCCCCCGAAGCACTACCCCAAGCCACAGGATGCCCCCAGCTTGAGCAGCACTTCCGACCTGGATACACCTCTCGGGGACCCAGGCATTCCGGGCAGGATTTCCCTCCGGATCTCTGAGTCGGCCTTGCTGGCTTCCCCGCCACCTCGTGAGGACTGCGAGGATGACGAGGTGTTTGTGAGGGACCCACGCCCCACCGCCACTTCCAGCCCCCGCTGCAGTGAGCCGCTGCTGCCCCCACTGCCGCCACCGCCGCCACCACCAGCCAGCCAGGCATCCCTGGCCCAGGGCCTGGACCACTTCCCTCCGCCTCCCCCCGAAGCTGTGTGCCCGGCCCAGTGGGAGGAGGGCTACCTGGAGCCCCGTGCCAGGTGAGATCAGAGCCCTCTGCCAGTGGAGAAGGCTGCCACCCTGGTAAGATTTCCATGCTCCAGGCTGCCCTGAGCTGCCTCTGCTGGCCCCTGGAGAGCCATGTCAGTTTCACGAGATGACAGAACTGTTTCATCTCTTGACCTTGGTAGTCCTTATGCAGGGCTTCCGCAATGGTTCTGCAGTGAAGAATCCACCTGTGATACAGGAGATGTGGGTTCCATCCCCGGGTGGGGAAGATTCCCTGGAGGAGGAAACGGCAACCCACTCCAGTATTCTTGCCTGAAAAATTCCATGGACAGAGAAGCCAGGCAGGCTACAGACCACAGGGTCGCAAAGTCAGACACAAGTAAGCACAGCAACAAGTCACTATGCTGGCAGCCCTTGGGCACTGAGGAGTGAGACTAGTGGAAACCAGAACCCAGGAGGCCAGGTTGACTTCTGTGGCATGGCAACTTCAGAGTGTCCCAATAAGCAGCATCCCTCTTCCCTGCCAAGGGTTCTGAATCAGTGAAGAAATAAGATGAAAGGGCATACAGGAGACAAAAATAATCACTCTTATTACTGAGAGAGCTGATCCTGGGGAATATGGCTTCTGTCTGAATATAAGTGAGTCTCCTGACACTGAACCTCGAAT
This sequence comes from Oreotragus oreotragus, assembly GCA_006410675.1. Taxonomy (NCBI): domain Eukaryota; kingdom Metazoa; phylum Chordata; class Mammalia; order Artiodactyla; family Bovidae; genus Oreotragus; species Oreotragus oreotragus. Next base: position 40,159 of record SJYX01009422.1, read on the forward strand.
TAAAAAGGGTTGCCCACCTAGTCACAGGCTGTGCTAGACACACACACGCACACAGCGAGCACGCGTGAGCATGCCAGAGCGAGTCTAGAGGCAGCCCTACTCTAAAAAAAGAGGCTGGACTAGGAATGGGCTGTGGGCCGCTTCTCTTTGCAGAGTCACTCTATCCATAGGAAGGAATGAAGAGGAAGGCTGAAGGTCAGTAATGTTTAGGGAAAACCTCTTCTTGGAAGCCAGAAGAATGGGGAAGGAGCATTTCCCAACACATACCTCCCTAGGACAACACTGAAGATACATCAGCACCTTTGTGGTAACTTCCTCTAAACACCACTATTATCCTCTGGAATCTGAGAGCAACATTCACCAAACCTGAACTCCTGTTCAATCCATCCCCCTTAAAAAGTCACACATCCCCCCTTAAAAGCCTCTCTGTGACCCTTTTGAACCTGCTGTTTGTGCCGATAACAACCTGAGTCTCCTGATGTGTTGGAAGTTGCACCCCTGTGCCAGTGACTCTCTGTTTCTTTCACCCTCTGCTGACTCTTCTCTCACCCCTCTCTTTTTTTTTTAATATCCCTGACAGCTCCAGCAAACTTGCCAAGGTGACAGTTGCCAAGGAAAGGTCCATGCCTGGTGCAGCCCATCTAGTTGATAATCAGCTGCTGGGTTCCAGATCGCACACTTCAGGCAAGAGTTTCGAGGCCAAGGAGACCAACCCGCCCTCCACCACGGGTGCTCCGCCCCAGCCTGCTGGCTCTCTAAGCAAGCAGCCAAGCCCAGGACAGCCACCTCCCATGCAGACCCACAGCCTCATCCATGAGCCAGCCAGTGGGACTCCAGGTTTAGAAAAGAATGTCAGTTCTGGTCCTCAGAAGACCTCGGAAGACATCAGAACAGAGACGCTAGCCAAGGAAATTATCCACCAAGACAAATCTCTGGCAGACATTTTGGACCCAGACTCCAGAATGAAGACAACTATGGACCTGATGGAAGGTTTGTTTCCTCGAGATGTTAATTTGCTGAAGGAAAACAGCATAAAGAAGAAGGCCGTGCAGAAAACCATCAGCTTCCCAGGATGTGAGACCAAGAGGTGAGTCCCTGGCAATGCCCCCAAACAGACTTCAAATGAAAGTGCTTCTGTTGGGGTGATGATCCGGTGGGAGGATCGTGAGCAGTTCGTGTTTTTCCTTCTTTTGATTTCTCCTGGGTTACTACAGTATCTGCTTGCATGTTTGATTTCCTTCAAGCTACTCTGGAAGAGATTTAGAGTGCTTTTTTAAATTTTCTTACAAGTTTTCAATGAAAACTATGTGAATTAATAGGCTGGAACTCCACAGCTAGGGGCTTCAAGACCACCAACAAATAAAATCAGAGAGCATTTCATCTAAATTTGGGCTTGCATTTTAGAAATGTCCAACTGATCCTAACTAAATTACAGGAACACTGTGTTTGGAGTGTGGAGGAGGGGAGAAAGGGAGGCTCTGGTCACTTTATCCAAGCCTTCAACAGTAACCTTGTCCAGGCTTTCCTCTTTCGGTCTCTTACAGAGACTGACAGGAAGTGACTTATCCAGGACCATGTGCTTAGCAGACACTTCTTAAGCACCCACAATGTGCAGGGCAGTCGGCTCACCAGACCAGGGTAGTTGACATCTACATTCTTAGAAGAGCATTTCCTGGCATTATCCCTGAGAACACAAGTTTAGAAGTGAAATCCTCACGTGGCTTTGGCAGCATGGAAAGCTTCCTGAGGGATTTCAGAAGGATGACGTGCGCCATCTTCTGGTTAAAGTGAGCATCATCCTGTCGTATGTGAGACTGCAGATAGCCACTGTGGGTTTCAGGTAATCAGATAAGATGCCCAAGAAGCCCATTTGTAAGGCAGTGAATATGTGGGGAGGCAGGGCATATCAGAAGAACTTTTTACCATGCTTTTTTTCCCCCACCCCCACTAACTGGATTAATGTAATTATATTTTTTAGAGGAATAACCTCACCAATTGGGAGATTAGTGAAAACAGCCTTCTGGTGGTTCTGGATTCCATAGTAAAATGATGGTTTAGATGTTAAATAATGTCACAAGATGATGTCCGAGAAAACTAATTATGCCCACAGAGTCCTTTATTCAGTGAGTAGGGTCTTACCTACTGGAAAAGACTCACTGGAAAAGACCCTGATGCTGGGAAAGATTGAAAGCAGGAGGAGACGGGGACAACAGATGATGAGATGGTTGGATGGCGTATGAATTTGAGCAAGCTCTGGGAGTTGGTGATGGACAGGGAAGCCTGGCATGTTGCAGTCCATGGGGTTGCAGAGTCAGACACCTCTGAGCAACTGAACTGAACTGAGAGTCTTACCTATAGAGTGTGAGAGACAGCTTGATTGTAGTAAAACGAAGACCATAGTTATCAGGTCCACAACTTCTAGATTGTCCTCCATCCTTGAAAACCCCCCTGCTGTGTACCCAGTGAGTAGGTTTTACAATTTGTATGTGTTCACTGTTGACCAGCAAGCTCCAGGCTTCTCAAGCGTTCATGAAAAAGGAAAACTGGTAAATGTCCAAGCAACAACTATAGCAGGCATCAGACACATTATGGAAAGCAAGGAGGAGTAGGAAATGATTAACCTAAAACCTGAGGTTGGTGCAGCGCCTTGAAAACACTGTCATGGTGACTGAGTCTTGGCTCCCTGTTGTCTCTCTGTGAAACAGGAAGTCAGTGTCATTCTGGTCACAAGAGAGCCATACAGAAAGGTTAAATGTCCACAGTCCACTCCCCATCGTAATATTTCCCTTGGTGGTTTTCCATCCCAAGTACTCTGGCTTCAAGAGCCCCACACGCAGTGATCAGTCAATCATAAATACTTATTAGATCATCCTAACCCCTGGGAAGATATTACACAGATTTTTTTTTTTTACACGTTTCCAAACGGACAGACGTGTGGTGAAATGAAGCTGCACATGGCTGTACTCTTGTTCTCTCTGACCCAGGAGTGACGCCAGGGAAGCCGTGGGCCTGTTAGTCAGCTGTCCTGCCTACTACAGCGTGTCTGCTCCCAAGGCCGAGCTTCTCAACAAAATCAAAGCTATGCCAGAAACGGTGAACGAGGAAGAGGAGCAGGCAGACATCAACGAAAAGAAGGTAAAGAAAGAATGGGGGGCTTTGTTCTGCTCCCCCAGAAAGGTAGTTCTTGCAGGCTTACTGGTGCCTTTCAGCAGCGGTGGGCAGGGGCCAGGGGGAGGCCTGTGACATCACCAACCCCGCTGAGCCATAAGAGATTCTCCACGTGCGAGGCACTTGGAGCAGGTGCTTCACAGCTGGCCTGTCATTGTCCTTTTTACAAATGGCAAAAGTGAAGGGTAGAGGGATTAAGGTGGATTTCCTACAAGTCACACAGCTAGGACTAGAACCCAGGTCCCCTGCTTCCTTGTTCAACATGGGGATCCTGTTGAACAATCCTGTTGATCAACACTGTTCTCAGCAGTTGACCAACCAATGCCAATGGTCTGTGTCATTTTCATTTTGTGTTTCATGGTCAAAAGGAAAACTAGGAAGTCTAGAAACTTTAAGGAAAAAGAGACTGATTGTCAAAAGATACTTCGAGAAAAGCAAGTGTTGCTCTTTAGATCCCCTCCCCTGTACCACAGGGAAAAGCCTGAAAGCAGTGTTGGAACTGAGTTATTAGCATTTGCTGTTCCTACAGAAATTTAAAATGTAGAGCACTTTCAGAATGACCGTGATGTGTCTTCCCTCACACCCTGGAGATCTCAGCCCAGCTGTGCCCGGCTGCTTCCCCCACAGCCCCAGAGGGGCCGCCTGCCTCTGTGCTTATAGCTGTTCATACGTCTCAGGCCGGTCTGCTGAAAAGGGCTCTTTGTTAAAACACTCGCCTCGTGCTGAGCCAGGAATGTAAGTGCTTCTCAGTGGTGCCAGTTCCAGGAAACCTTCTCATGTGATTTCTGTTTCATTTATTCCATAGTATGTGTCCTAAGCTCTCTTGTTTATGTGTTGGAATGAGACCAGAGGATATAGACCATGGGAGCAAGGAGCAATGGGGCAGGAGGATTTAGGGGTTTTAGAAACACCTCCGTCAGTGACATTCTCTCTTCCACCGACTCACAGCGCATGGCTAACGTGCTGACACAATGCAGCTGCTGTGGTAACACAGGTTCTCCTAGCCCAAGGCCTCCATACATCCATGCCATAGCATGTCTCCTGGCTCCCATTCAGTGGGATTGGAGAGAGAAACCACCTTGCTATAGCCTGTCTATATTTATGCCAAAGAGGCAGGGCTATATAAACACCTTTATAAATATTTCCCTGGTGGCTCAGATGGCAAAGCATCTGCCTACAATGCGGGAGACCTGGGTTCGATTCCTGGGTCGGGAAGATTCCCTGGAGAAGGAAATGGCAACTCACTCCAGCACTCTTGCCTGAAAAATTCCGTAGATGGAGGAGGCTGATAGGCTATAGTCCATGGGGTCTCAAAGAGTCGGACACGACTTCACTTTCACTTTCATAAATACTAAGTTGCCATAACATCTTTAACTGAATATTTTACAGTTTTGTTTTTTGCATGTAGACATACCCTGCCCTACAGTAGCAGTGTGGCAAATTATTTGTTGCTTTTTCCTCCCCATCTTAATTTTATTTTTTTTCACTGCTTTTTCATCACTTTATCATCACCCTCTCCCTCTAAGGATTATGTGACAAGAAGTATTTTTAGACTGAGAACTGAAAGAATAAGGGACTAATCCTCACAGGAAATGACATTAGGTACTATTGGTGGAGCAAGTTTTAGTCCCAGATGTGGGCTGTGTTTTTTTTACTTAGTGCTTTATTACCTTCTTGATTTACACAAAACTGCTCTGATGCCTGTATTGTCAATTTTAGGCTGAATTAGTTAGAGTGAGTCAGGAGAGGAAGAGAAGAGGGGCATTCAAGACAAAGGGTATAGCCTGGGAGAAGAGGCAGGGGTGTGAAGAGCATTGGGAGCTAGTATGTACTTCCAGGAGGCTTGACATTTGGGGGTGTAAAATAGTCTCATGATTAAATCAGAATTTACCAAATTTAGAGGCTAACAAAGAAAGGCCATGAATGGCAGGAAGGTGATGAAATGGGGAGGATTCATGGGGGCAGGAGGTCATGGAGGTCACATGGGGCTTTGTCTGAAATGCTAAAGTTTAGATTTTATCATGTGACCGTGGTAAACCTTATGAGAGTGTTTTAATAAGCTGCAGGTTTATTAATGTGCAATAGAATGTGTGTGTGTGACTTGCATTTATATATCTGGTCAGGAAACAGGAAATATGTAGACTTTAAGTGATGTTGTTGAAGGCATTTATTAATAGATTCAGCATGAAGTTGAAATGCAGTTCTCTCCCTGGTGGCTCAGACGGTAAAGCGTCTGCCTACAATGTGGGAGACCTGGGTTCGATCCCTGGGTCGGGAAGATCCTCTGGAGAAGGAAATGGCAACCCACTCTAGTACTCTTGCCTGGCAAATCCCACGGACGGAAGAGTGTGGTAGACTATAGTCCATGCGGTCTCAAAGAGTCAGACACGACTGAGCGACTTCACTTTCACTTGTCACTTTCCTGATATATAACAAGCTTTTCTAAGGATGGTTTTAAAACATGATGCTTGGTCAAGATTGTGTTAAGGCCAAGTATATAGCCTTCCACCAAATTCTGCAAAGCAACAATGTGCTCCCTAGTGTTTAAAGTTAGTAATAACCTAACATGTATTTCTTGGCATGGAGCTCACTAAGTGTCAATGGAAACTACAGTCCTGATTTATTAATATTTTAAAACTTAAAAGTATTTCGAATCCATTCTCCTTTAACATACTTTTTATTTATATATCCTAGATGATAAATTATAATATTGCTCAGACAGTAAAGAATCTGCCTGCAGTGCAGGAGACCTGGGTTCGATTCCTGGGTCGAGAAGATTCCCTGGAGAAGGAAATCACAACCCACTCCAGTATTCTTGCTTGGGANTTATATATCCTAGATGATAAATTATAATATTGCTCAGACAGTAAAGAATCTGCCTGCAGTGCAGGAGACCTGGGTTCGATTCCTGGGTCGAGAAGATTCCCTGGAGAAGGAAATCACAACCCACTCCAGTATTCTTGCTTGGGAAATCCCATGGACGGAGGAGCCTGGCGGGCTACAGTCCAAAACACTCACTGTGTGAACTTCTGACAGATATAAAATCTAAAGACAGTTTAATACTTCTAACTGTTTGGCGAAACCCTACCATATCTGTTAGACAAAGATCTGCTTAACCAGATCCCATTATTCTCTGTTCTGAAGGCCAGAAGACTTTGGCTTAGACACTTGGTGGAATATTTCAAAAAGAATCTGTTGTTCCTTAGAACTGGCTTTTCCCAGGAGACCACTAGTGATCCAGATGACTCTCAACTGCCTGTCTCTGTTGCTCTTGCTTCATTCCCGAAGTTCCAAGCTTCCCTCTGGTCTGTCTTCTTTTCAGCCTGAAAATCTTCCTTTAGTGTTTCTGTTTTTAAGCATTTTTCTGCTGGTGACAAATTCTTTTAGTTTTCCTTCATCTAAAAATGTCCATATTCTACTGTCATCTCTAAAGAATTTTTACTGGATATGGAATTCTGGGTTGACTATTCTTTTCTTTCAGCACTATAAAAATGCTGTCCCATTTCTTCTTGCTTCCATCGTTTCTGATGAGAAATAGCTGTTGAATACTTGTTCCTTCTATATGGAATGCTTTTATCTGACTGCTTTCATATTTTTCTTTCTTTGATTTTTCAGCAGTTTAATTATGCTGTGCATGGGCCTTATTTTTTTCATTTGTCCTGTTGGAGTTTGCTAAGCTTAATTCTATACTTATGTCTGTCACTAAATTCAGGATGTTATTAGCCAGTATGTCTTCAATATATATGTATTTTTTTAACATGCTAATCTTTTCCTTTTCTCCTTTTGGGACTCCAGTGACACAAATATTAGACCTTTTGATATGGCCCTGCAAGTCTGAAACTATTTGTTCTTTTTTTTTAATGTTTTCTGTCCATTCGTTCAAATTGGGTTATTTTTATTGATCTGTCTTCAGTTTCACTGACTTTCCTGCATTCTGCCAGTGATTTTTTTTTTTCCCTAATTTCAAATATTCCAGTTTTCAGTTGTAAAATTTCCATTCAGTTACTGTTTTGTAGTGTCTGGCTGTTCGTATCAGGAGTGTTTACCCATGGAGCATAGTTATAAAAGTTATTTTAAAGGCTTCGACAGTCGCAGCGTTTGTTTATCTCAGGGTTAGCACCTGTTGGTGGTCTCCCCCTGAGAGCTGCTCACACTTTACCGGTTCTTTTCATATGGGGTAATACAGTATTTGAACATTTTGAGTATTATGTTGTGAGACTCTGGGTTCTGTGAAAATCCTCCAGAGCATGTGGATTCGTTGTTTTGTTTTAGCAAGCAGTCAGCCTAGTGAGGTTCAGGCTGCAAGTTCCGTCCCACCCCGTGCTGGTCCCGGAGTCCGTCCGGTTTTCAGAACCTGCTGTCTCCTGTGTGTCTGTCCCGCACGGGCACCTTTCAGGGCTGAGCTAGGGGCTCGGGCGAGTTGTTCCGTCACAGTTCAGTCCTGAAAGCCTCAGCTGTGCTGCTTTGGGTCTGCCCCACACGTACAGCTTCTGGGTGAGCCAGGACCTAGGCAGTTCCGCCCCATAGTTAGGGGGTCCCCCTTTCCTGCTCTCTCCTGTCCAGTATTCCCACGCCTCCTCCCATCCCCCTGCAGCCTCTGGCTCCCAGAGGCCCCTTTTCCTGCACCTCTGGCTAGAAATAGACAAGTTCTTTCAATGTCACAGCAGTCTGAATGGCCGTACTGTCTGCATGGGACTCCCCTCAATAACAGAAAGAAAGAGTGGGGAGACCCCCTTACAGTGTCAGTCCATGGGGTCATTTTCCCAGTTCCTCTAGGCAGAAAGAAGGGTTTTCTCTTGGAGTTTTAAGTGTGCGTGCCATGCGGGTGCCATGCGGCTGCCATGTGGCTGTGCAAGGAGAGTCACCTCAGGGAACGGGGCTGGGAAAGGGAGGGAAAAATGAGAAGGAAGGCGAAGAACAGGATTTCCGCCACAAGCTTTATCCCACAGAAGGCGGGGCTGCTTTCAGCCTTTTTGCTCCCATACCATCTCTGCAGTTCAGTGTTGAGGCTATTCCCAGAGCAGAACTAGAACATAAAAGGGAGGAGAAGCCGGAAACACCCTCGTCTGGGTCATCCTTCAGCCTTGCTCCCTCCCCAGCGAGCTGCCCGTTAACCTTGCAGTTAACCATCCGCCCCGTCCCGGGGTTTATCATCAGGGAGAGAGAAGTGGCGGATTTACATCTAGGAAAGACTCTCTGGCAGCTACGTGCGGACTGAGACAGTAGGAAGAGAGGGTAGTGGGAAGGGTTACAGCTTCCCATGAACGTGATGATACGGGTCAGAGAGGGAGGTGCAGGAGGAGCAGTGAGGAGCCGATGGATTTTAGCTTTCCAAAGAGGAAGTAAAAATGGATAGCCTGCTAGCAGATTACACATGGAGCACGGAAGAGTGGAAGGAGGGCTGACTCCGGAGTTCCTGGCTGAGGGGACTGTTGTAACAGAATAGGAAAGCAGAGGGAGGGAGGAAGATGAGCTGCGTTGAATTTTGAGGAATTTAATCATGTTTCTTCTTGTATGTCAGAGATTCCTGTTACCAGGAACCAAGAGATCTCAGAACCAGGAGATCAGACTAGGTAAATGTGACAGCATTCTGGTCACAAGCCTTCCTGAGAGAAAAGAGAACCACTGTTGACAGAAAGCCTGCTGGAGAATTATCTGCCTTGGCAGTGGGTACCCCCCGACCTTTCTGCTTTGTCAGCCACACAACATGGGATGGAGACTTGCTCAGGACAGAAACTGCCCCTGACTTCTCTCTTCAGTGAAACGCAGCTAGAGAGAACAGCCCAACAGCTGCTGCTTGGATCCTCGAGTTGAACGTCTTTAACTAGTCCCAGTTTTTACCAGCAGGAGCCTAAATTTCCCTCTGTCCTCAAACCCTAGCCATGCGGCCGTGTTAGTTGCTCAGTCATGTCCAACTCTTTGCTGTCCCACGAACTGTACCGCGCCAGCCTCCTCTGTCCATGGAATTCTTCAGGCAGGAATACTAGAGTGGGTAGCCATGCCCTCCTCCAGGGGATCTTCTCAACTGAGGGATCGAACCCAGGTCTCCCACGTGGGCAGACGGATTCTTTACCACTGAACCACCTGGGAAGGGTCCCGAATTACTCTGTTTAGATGAAGACAGGCCATTGGTCGAGGCTGACTGTGTGTGTAGTGACATTATTGGCAACCCTGTCAGCACAAGTCCCCTGAGCAGAAGGCAAAACAGTGTTGGGGGTGGGGAGTGGTTGGCTGTCTTCCCCTAGGGTCATCTACCCAAGTGACTGACTGGTATATGTTCTTCAAGGGGCTGCCCGATCTTGCCCATAGCACAAAAGAGGAACAACTTGAATGTGTAACACTTTTTATATTTTCCAAAGTGCTTGCTTCATCTTACCTGAGCCTCACAACATTCCTCTGAGCTGTTTTAACATAACAACAAAAAGCCTGAATCCTGCAGCTGGGTAACCTGGGCCTAAGCCCAGTGCTGCCGCTGTCTGTCTGCCTGAGCTTGGGCAAGTGACGTAAGTGCTATCCACCTCAATTTCCTCATCAGTAAAAGGGGGATAACAGCACCCATCTCACTGGGTGGTTGTGAGTAGTAATTGAAAATAGGAAAATGCCTAAATGGTGCCTGGCATAGAGAAAGAGCTCTGTAACTAAACAGAATGATTATTTTCAGGCAGACATGAGGCTGCCCGTGCTGTGGATGAGAAGACATACAAAAAGTCGAGTGACTGGCCTGAGAATGAATTTCTGTCATAGCCAGATCTCCTGACTCCTGGTCCAGTGTCTGCATTGGCACTGGAACCATGAGGAGGTGGACAGGGCCCAGCAGGATTTCAGCCTGCAGATGGCAAGGTGGGAGGGAGGGACTGTTAAACTATGTTACCAGTGAGAAGCCTTATAAATAGCAGCTCAGGCGGGCGAGTTAACAGTTTATGCCAGATGAGAAGTGGTTAAATGTCGATGATTTTGCAAATTAATTAGCTTCTGAGAGACTAGTAAGTTATTTTTAAAAAATCAAAACACCTCTCTCCTCTCTCCCCATTGAATTCCATGGGTATAAGTTGGTAGGTTTTTTTTTAAAGATCTGCCTGGCAGAGAAATGGCTATTGAATACAGCCAACTTTCCCTTGCTACCTTCAGTTATTCAAAGCCCTCTTTAACTGCATTTTAAAATCCAAATCTCCACATGTTAAGGGCTTGGTAAAATGAAAAATTCAAATACCATCCGAATGTGCAACCTCTGGGTCAGGAGTGATTGGCGTGACTGCTCAGTGATGCTGGTATTAGCTGATCTGGCTGGGCTCTGACGGATCACGTTATAGCCCCGCCAATAGCTTTCATAAGTCAAAATGCAAAATGTAGATGGTTCTTCCTGCAGAAGCCTCCCTGTATCACTTCTAGGCATTTTCCTCTCAAGCTGTCCATCCTTGTCTCATGAAGCCCAGAGTTCATGTCAGTGCCCGTACAGGCAGACCTGTGATTCTTCTGCTAACGTTGATGTCTTTGAAAAACAGAGCAGGCGCCAAGCATTGCCTCTGCTGTCCCAGGAGTGTGCAGACAGCAGCTGCCTGCCTGAGACCTGCAAGCAGGCCCCGAGCACTGCCTCCGCCCCCCCAGGAGTGTGCGCGGGCCTCTGCATCTGCGCAGCACGTATCACGGGGACAGCGGCCAGCACCCAGACTAAAAGCAGCCCCTCGGTTCTGCGCAAGATGGCAGAGTAGAAGGGCCTGAGCTCGCCTCCTCGCACGAGAACACCAAAATCACAACTAACTGCTGAGCAGCCAGTGACCAAAAGGACTGGAATCTACCAGAAAAGATAGTTTACATTCAAAGACAAAGAAGAAGCCTCAGTAAGACAGAAGGAGAGGCCGCTTGTACAACATCATCAAACCCCATACCTGCTAGGTGGGTGCCCCACAAACTGGAAAATAATGATGTCCCGGACATTCTCCTGCAAGAGCGAGAGTCCTGAGCCCTACATCAGTCTCTCCAGCCTGAGGGTCTGGTATCGGGAGGAGGAGCCCCCAGTGGGGCTTGAGTTCAGGAGTTCCACAGGCCTAGGGGAAACAGAGACTCCACTCTTGGAGGGCACACACAAGGTTTCACACACACTGGGACAGTAACGCCACAGTAGCCTGAACTGGACCTACCTACGAGTCCTGGGAGGTCTCCTGGAGAAGCAGGGGTCAGCTGTGGTTCACTGGGGAGCAAGGATGCTGGTGGCAGAGGCCCCAGAGACTGTTGATCAGTGTGAGCTCTCCTGGAGGTCTGCCATTATGGTATTACGACCTGGTCCCACCCAGCAGCCTACAGACCAGTGCTGGAACACTCAGGCCAGACCACCCACAGGAACACAGCCCCGCCCATCAGCAGACAGGCCGAGCTCACAGCCACCTCTAAACACACCCCTTGATCTAGCCCTGCCCACCGGAGGGACAGGACCCAGCTCCATCTACCAGCGGGCAGACACCAGTCCCTCCCACCAAGAAGTGGGCACAAGCCGCAGGACCAGCCTCACCCCCAGGGAGCAGACACTAGCAGCAAGAGGAGCTGTGATCCTGCAGCCTGAGAAGCGGGGACAGCAAGCACGGAAAGACAGAATGAGATGATAGAGAAATATGTTCCAGATGAAGGAACAGGATAAAAACCCACAACTAGGTGAAGCAGAGAGAGGCACCCTACCTGGAAACGAATTTAGAGTACTGACAGCAAAGATGATCCAAGATCTCCAGAAAAAGAACGGAGGCGCAAATCAAGAGGATACCAGAGATGTTTAACAAAGAGTAGAATATTTAAAGAATAAACATGAACAATACAGCAACTGGAATGAAAAATATGCTTGAAGGAGTCGATTATTCTGTTGTTAAAGCAAAAGAACAGAAAGGACAGAAACTGACAGATATCGAAAACAAACTAATGGTTACCACAGGGGAAACGTGGGGGGAAAGGATAAATTCGGAACTTGGGATTAACATATACACACTGCTATAAAGCAGGTAACTAACGAGGATTTACTGTATATAGCATGGGGAACACTACTGAGTATTCTGTGAAAACCTATCTGAGAAAAGAATCTAAAAAATGAATCTGTTTATGTGTAACTGAAACACTTTGCCGTACACCTGAAACATAACATTGTAAATCAACTAGACTCCAATAGAATTAAAGCTAAGAAAGAAAAAACAAAAGGCAGGGTAGCAGAGGGAAGATTAACTGGGCTGGATGCTGACCATGCTGGCTGTTCAGCCTTCTTTGACCCATCCTTACCCACTGAACCCCGCTCACTTGGTGACTGCCCCTCCAGTGCCGCTGACCTGTCACCTTTAATTCAAGCCAGAACTTGGACATTTCAAGGGCATTTGTGAACCCTACTTAAACTGAAGGAGCCTGAGAAAATTAGGGAGCCAAGTTCAGTAGAAGCTCAGAAGAAGAGTTCTCCCTTCTCTTCACCACTCACCCCCACATCTGAGGACAGGCTTACTGGTTAATGTTCATTTGCTGATTAAAACTCAGCACACTCCAATTTCCTCACTTAGTGTGCTGCACAGATGAGGGAGTATCTCCTACAAGACCACTGGGAACGCTCAGTGAGACTCCCTCACCATGTCTGGCTCATAGTAATTGCTTCACAAGTGGTATCCGTGATTAATACTCAGCTCAGTAATCGTGGGCAAATCCCTAGTTCCTTTGACTCTCAGATACTCTATTTGTTAAACAAGAATATATACCCTGCCTGCCTGTGGTATTGTTATGAGGATCAAATGAGGAGACCATGTCTTGAAAAGACTTTTTTAAAGTGAGCAGTGAACAAACCAGCTGGGAAGGCAGCGTTGTGCACAGCACGACGTGACTGGACAGCGTTCCAAGGTGACGTGTGATCGTGCGTAGCCTGTGAGGACTGAATAGGTTCTGAGAAAGGGAAGGAGACTGTGTTCTAAGGTTGAGGCGGTCCATACGGAGCAGAGGAGGGCCTTCAGCTGAGCATCAAAAAAAAGACAGGGAGGATGCCAGTAGAAGTGGCTTTTGTCACCTCTGACCGCTTGGCTGGCTAACTTTTGCTGTGTGTCTCCTCTCTCATGACAGGCGGAGCTGATCGGAAGCCTCACCCACAAGCTCGAGACCCTCCAGGAAGCCAAGGGGAGCCTGCTGATGGACATCAAGCTCAATAACGCCCTGGGGGAGGAGGTGGAGGCCTGGATCAGTGAGCTCTGCAAGCCCAACGAGATCGACAAGTACAGGATGTTCATCGGGGACTTGGACAAAGTGGTGAACCTGCTCCTGTCCCTCTCGGGGCGCCTGGCCCGCGTGGAGAACGTGCTCAGCGGCCTTGGTGAAGACGCCAGTGACGAGGAAAAGGTAGGCGGCTTAGCAGCTCCCTTCAGGTCTCCTCCCTGCCTCCCCCAAGTCCCATGTACACAGACGTATGGTGAGACAGGAGTCCTAGAGAAGACCACCATCTCCCTGGGGCAGGGAGGGGGGTCTGGCATACAGGTGAGCAGGGCAGAGAGGGGAAGGCAGCTCCCACGCCAGGATGTCATGTCATGACACCTCAGCCTCAGGGATACTTACAGGAAAGTAAAAACATGGGTGCAAGAGTTCCTTTCCTTCCTTTCTGTCCCAGAAAAAGGCAAAAGCATAATGAAGATGGACGTTAAAAACAGAGAGGCATGACGAAGCTATTGGGGACGAGGAGAGGGCCCAGGAACAGGAGCTCAGGCTCCGGGGAAGCTGCAGGGGAGGGGCCAGGGACAGCAAGGGAGGGCGTACCCACTGTTGTCACCGCACCCCTCACCGGAAGAACGGAACGACAGCGGTGGTGACACGACACAGAATCCAGGGCGCCCTCTGGGTCAGGCACTCTGGGCTTAGACGCTGTAGACACAGCCTCAGAGAGCTCTCACTGGAGGCGAGTAAGCGACGCAGCCGGGACAGGAGTC
>SJYX01009422.1:54305-90934 GCA_006410675.1 Oreotragus oreotragus
ACTCCAGTATTCTTGCCTAGGGAATTCCATGGACAGAGGAGCCTGGTGGGCTCACAGTCCATAGGGTCGCAAGAGTTGGATACGACTTAGCACACTGGCAAGAAGGGATAATGAAGCTGCTCTGTCCCCATGGGGCTAGCATCAGTGGGGACGCCATTATCACCTCTGGACCCGGAGAAGCAGAAGGAAGGGGCCCTTACCAGAACTGTAGCCATAGCCCTGGAGGAAAGGTTTCAGCCACTGCCACCTGGCAAGGAGAGAGCCAGGAGTACAGGCCTCAGAGTCGTCTTTCTCCCACCTCCCAGTCACCTGCCGTGGCTGCTACTGGCCAAACCCAGCACCCAGCAGGATTCAGCTTCACCAGACACTGAGACAGGCTGAGGAGAGTGGGTCTGGAGGGATAGTAGAATCCAGTGCAGAAAATCGTCACCAAGACCCGTGGGTCAGTACCTTAGCCTGGAGAGCCTTGAACTCATTTCGTTAACATGATCAGCCTAGGGAGTGGGGAGAAGGATGTTACCATGGGGAGACTTCTAGAAAGATGGGTTTAGGCTGTTAATTTAGACCACTGTCTTGGGGATAAAGAACAGGGAGTGAGTTGGAGCATGAGTTTGAATCAGCAGGGCATGTTAGATGAGGGGAAGGACGGAACAGAAGGTAATTCCAAGTCTCCTGTTGGGTCACCTGGATGGATGCCACAGGTCTGTGAGAGAGGGAACACTGGAGCAGTACTTAGAGGAAGATGAGCTGTTCCAGAATTGAGCTCAACACTTAAATGCCGTCTATGCTCTTAAGTACACATAAGAAGTGCTTGCTCACCTGCAGAATAGATCAGGATTAGTTTTTTTATTATTGTTCCGTCACTAAGTCAGGTCTGACTTTATGCAACCCCAGGGACTGCAGCATGCTAGGCTCCTCTGTCCACTGTTTCCCAGAGTTTGCTCAAATTCATGTCTGTTGAGTTGCTGATGCTATCTAATCATCTCATCCTCTGTTGCCTCCTCATTTTGCCTTCAGTCCTTCCCAGCATCAGGGTCTTTTCCAGTGAGTCAGCTCTTTGAATCAGGTGGCCAAAGTATTAGAGCTTCAGCTTCAGGATCAGTCCTTCCAGTGAATATTCAGGACTGATTTCTTTTAGGATTGACTGGTTTGATCTCCTTGCAGTCCAAGGGACTCTCAAGAGTCTTGTCCAACACCACAGTTCAAAAGCATCAGTTCTTCAGCACTCAGCCTTTTTCATGGTCCAGCGCTCATATCCGTACATGACTGCCATAACTTTGACTTCCTTGATAACTGGCCGTTTTTTCCTTTCAATTTTTTAATATAGTAAACTACATAAGGACTTCCCAGGCAAGTTTGATCCCTGGGTTGGGATGATCCCAACCTGGATTCCTGGAGAAGGAAATGGCAATCCACTTCAGTATTCTTGCCTGGAAAATTCCACGGACAGGGACCCTAATGGGCTTCAGTCCATGGGGTTGCAGAGAGTCGGAGACAACCAAGCATACAGTACCTAGGCTTCCCTGGTGGCTCAGTGGTGAAGAATCCGCCTGCCAATCAATGCAGGGGGTGAGGGTTCAACCCCTGGGTCGGGAAGATCCCCTGGAGGAGGAAATGGCAACCGACTCCAGTATTCCTGCCTGGGGAATCCAGAGGAGCCTGGGTTGCTCCCTCCTCAAGGGCTCGCCAGAGAAGGCAATGGCACCCCACTCCAGTACTCTTGCCTAGGAAATCCCGTGGGCGGAGGAGCCTGGAAGGCTGCAGTCCACGGGGTCGCGAAGAGTCTGGACATAACTGAGCGACTTCACTCTCACTTTTCACTTACATGCATTGGAGAAGGAAATGGCAACCCACTCCAGTGTTCTCGCCTGGAGAATCCCAGGGATGGGGGAGCCTGGTGGGCTGCCGTCCATGGGGTCGCACAGAGTCGGACACGACTGAAGCGACTGAGCAGCATGGGCTCGCCGGGGTTGGACATGACTTAGCAGCTAAACCATCACCATCATGTGTAATATTTGCTGTCTTAACCATTTTTAGCTGTACAGTTCAGTAGTGCTAAATATATTTACATTGCTGTGCAACAGATCTCCAGAGCTTTTTTCATCTCGCAAAACTCTGTACCCAATAAAACAAGTCCTCCATCTCCCCTCCCCCCAGGCCCTGACAATCACCATCCTACTTCATGCCATTAAGACTTTGACTAGTCTTAAGGACCCCCTACAAGTGGAATCCTGATTGTCCTTTTTAAGACTAGAAGCCTAAAGTAAAGCCATTACCCCCACCAGTTGAATGGAATGCCTAATTAAAGCTAGACCATACATAAGCACCGTAAGGGTAAGAAGCTGATTTTCAAAACACTTGTGCCTCCCTACTTTAGAGTGACGGTTGAAATAGCATCTTAGATATTGTCCCATCCTATAAAAAAAATCTCTGCAGGCAGTGTGGTGCTCTTCCCCCCACCCCCCCACACCGGCCCTCTGCTGACCCACTCATCTCGCCCTGGCAGAGCTCGCTCAACGAGAAGAGGAAGGTCCTGTCTGCTCAGCACGAGGACGCCCGGGAGCTCAAGGAGAATGTGGATCGGAGGGAGCGAGTGGTGCTGGACATCCTGGCCAATTATCTCTCCGAAGAGCAGCTCCAGGATTATCGGCACTTCGTGAAAATGAAGTCGACACTCCTCATCGAGCAGCGAGAGCTGGACGACAAGATCAAGCTGGGCCAGGAGCAGGTCAAGTGCCTGCTGGAGAGCCTTCCCTCGGACTTCGTGCCCAAGGCGGGGGCCCTGACTCTGCCCCCAGGCCTCACCGGTGATGTGACTCCCGTGGGGGGCTGGACTGGCAGTGGTGTTTTTCCAGCGGTGACCTCCCCACTTTAACCTCTAATCCAGTACCCGCCCAAAAGACTACCCCTTCTCTCAATGCTATTTAATCTGAAAAATGTTTCAATACAAGCCACCCATTAAGCTCTGTGGGTTATTGGGGGTTTTTTTCTGGATAAAAGGAAAAAATTCCATCCAGGAAAAAGCCTGTCCTTCTCCTTCTTGCCCTTCATGATTGATCTCCCGAGAGCTTGAATGCCACTGGGAGGTGACCCCCTTTCTATTGTTATTTCGTAGTAGAAAAAAAATTAATGGAACTGTGAGAACTGATCGGAGGGTGTCTGATTGGTCGTTTAGTTTTTCACAGGCCGAGGCAACACGGATCCGTGGGCATCACCCTCAGGACCGCATCCACAGTGGCCTTCCCTGCCTGTGGGCAGCGCTTCCTGACGACAAGTACACGTACTTAACAGTGAAGGGCCTGCAACATAACGCCTTATAGAGAAACACACGGGAGAAAATTGTCCAACCTTGAACACTGTTATTTATATTTTTTTTGTGCTAACCACTTCCTTGATTCTGTTCTGTGGTGGATGTAGACAGTTATGTTTGAGCTTTGTATTTTGTGAGAACCTTAATGAAACAAAGAATTCCAAAGACAGTCACCTTGAGTGTGGAGACTTTTTTCCTTAAACTCCTGACATGTGAGTTGAGCTTCAGCGCTTGTTTTAAGTTGAGTATGCCGAAGTCCCAGGCTCCAGTGCTGGCAGCTCACCACTTTACCCCTGCAACAAGCAGAGCACCACACTCCTTCCCAGGAAGGCTTTATGCACTGGGGCAGAGAGAAAGCTAAAGTCCACTGATGAGGACAACTCTCCAACCTGTTGACAAGGAGACTGGAACCCAAGTCAATTCCAAACTGAGTTCATGCTGTCCTACTATGAGATTTGAGCTAAATCCAGCTTACTTAATGAGATACAGTAGCAGGCTGTCTTAATCATGCTTTTCACAAAAGTTTCTTCTCCTGAAACGTCAAACTCATCAACCACACTTATGAAAAATCCCCTCCTTAAACTCTGGAGACTGATTTTGCGTTATTCTGCTTCAGTAGCAACATCTGAGAGGACACTCGTGAGCCCAAGCTGTAAGTCTGTTAAGATAGACTGGATGATGGACAGGGGTGATGGGCCAGTGACCCGGTTATGTCATCAGCTGCTAGAGATGGCAACAGCCTGATGCACGGAGCAGGTGGCACACCCCCAGCTGTGCTTTCATGTTGAATCCTCAGCTGGGGGCCACCTGTGCTGATCTGGGCTACAAGTACGACAGCAGCAAGTCTTCAAGAACTGGGAGAGTAAAATTCATAGAATATCTTGGTACAGTTTAATTAATGAAAAATTCTGGTTAAGCACTTCAAAAATGTAGCTTTGGTCCCTGACACAGATGTATTTTGATGAACTTAGAATCAATAGGCCACCCACAGATTTCTTGGAAACCATCACAAAACCACTGCTACATTCTTTGGGGGTTTTACACTGTCAGACTGCATTACAAGACTGTACCTTGGTTTCCCAGGAATGTTTTCAAAAGCTCTTGCATCTCGAGGCTCCAGACTCCCAGGAAATTAGTAGAACCGGAGACAGCATGCAACAGCCACACTCTGTGGTCATTTTGAAGTAAAAAACAGTGCCTCTTACTGACCTTTCATCAGACTTAGGCCAACACAGGAGTCTGAGAGCAACTCCAGCTGGTAGTTCACCAATCAATGTGCCTCACTGACACTTGGCGATGTCTTGAAGTCAAGGCAGGTTAAAGGTAACCAGCAAGCGTCTCCAGCAGCTATAGTGAAATTCCCCAGGGGATTCGGGTGGTGGGGGGGGGGGGTCCCAATTCCCATCACTTTTAACTCCCAGTTTCATTATTTATTATTTTTGGTTATGCTAGGTCTTCACTGCTGGCACAGGCTTTTCCCTAGTTGCAGCAATCCGGGGCCACTCCCCAGCTGCAGCATGCAGGCTTCTCACAGCAGTGAGAGGCCTTCTCTTGTTGTGGGGCACGGGTTCTAGGCCATGAGGGCCTCCGTAGTTGTAGCTCTAGGACTCTAGAGCACAGGCTCAGTAGCTGAGGGGCCCAGGCCCGGCTGCACTGCGGCATGCGAGATCCTCCTGGACCAATGATCAAACCTGTGTCTCCCCGACTGGCAGGCGGATTCCCTATCATTGAGCCACCAGGGAAGTCCCCTGCACTCTTCTAAATTCTCCTTAAGCATTTGGGAACATTGTACACATTCAGTCTTTTTCATCACTTCTCTAACTGATACATGTCAAAGTAAGTAGCCCCCAGAGAAGAGCAGCAGGTGATGCTTCAAGGCACCCCAAGCACCCGAAAGTGATGCCATTCTGAGGATGGTGGCACCCCAGGCACCCGAAAGTGATGCCATTCTGAGGATGGTATCCCTTCTTTTGCTCCACTGAAATGTTCCGTGATGTGAGAGGAGCGAGGAACCAAGTGTGACTGAAATTAATTTGCAAGTGGATGTGCTATTTATAACAGGACTTGACCTCTATGCTCTGATGAGAAGGAATCTCTAACATAGGTTTCATTAACTTTAACTAGAAAATAAGCCTATTCTTTATCCCTTTCCTATTTCACATTCTTTCCCCACTATTAAAATACACTCATCTACAATAGAAGCCACCTTTTCCCTGCAAAGAGTATTCTCAGCCAAAATCATGAGCATAGCAACTATGAGCAAGTTGGTCAAGATCTCAGGACACAAATGACATCATCAGGAATGTTTGTTCAGTCAATAATTGTCCCTGTGGATGCGATCCTTTCAGACAGAGTAAATCTCATGAGAATCAAGAATGAGCAAGGATGGCCTTGCTGCTAGTAACTCAAGAAGCCTTCAAAGTTCCAAGAAAGGACAACACTGGGAGGCCTCCGACTTCCTGGGCCCTTGGAGATAGTGCCTGGGCTTGTTGCCACATGTCATCTGACTCAGCCTTTTCTCATGCTGTTTTGCTTCTTGTGGTGGCTGCTTAACCCCAAAGAATGCAAGGAGGGTCTGTAGTGAAAGTGTCTGGAGTTCCTCCCAGAGGCACTGTCGAAACCAAATATTTTTTTTTCCTTTGCTCCAGGGGATCATTTTAGGTTTTGTTTTGCGCAACTGGTTTTCAGACTTGAACATTAGCCAGTTCGGGTCAGCTCCCAAGAGTCTATTCAGGTGAGGAATGAGGGCTTAACTGAAGTTCTTTGGGTGCATATAAAGCAGAAACCAGCCTGGGACATGCCAGTTTTCCTATTACTCTATTATTACTATCTGATCTAGAGTCACTTCTGAGCTTAAAAGGTAGATCACAGTCATTCCTAATATGAGTTCTACCTTATTTGGGATCTTCCCTGGTGGCTCAGTGGTGAGGAATCTGCCTGTAATGCAGGAACTGCAGGATACGCGGGTTCAATCCTTGGGTCGGAAAGATTCCCTGGAGGAGGGCATGCCTGGAGAATCCCATGGACAGAGGAACCTGGCAGGATACAGTCTATGAGGTCTCAAAGAGTCAGACATGACTGAAGCGACTTAGCACACATACAGCTTATTCAGGCATGTTTTATTAAGATATTGGGCTTTTTTTCTGGAGACCTTGAAAAATGCTGGCTTTTTATTCTTCACTCAAGTGTTAGTCAGTTCAGTTCAGTTGCTCAGATGTGTCCAACTCTTTGCAACCCCATGAACAGCAGCACACCAGGCCTCCCAGCCCATCACCAACTCCCAGAGTTTACCCAAACTCATGTCCATTGAGTCGGTGATGCCATCCAACATCCTCCGTTGTCCCCTTCTCCTCCCACCCTCAATCTTTCTCAGCATCAGGGTCTTTTCAAATGAGTCAGCTCTTCGGATCAGGTAGTCAAAGTATTGGAGTTTCAGCTTCAACATCAGTCAGTCCTTCTAATGAACACCCAGGACTGATCTTTAGGATGGACTGGTTGGATCTCTTTGCAGTCCAAGGGACTCTCGAGAGTCTTCAACACCACACTCAGTCATGTCCAACTCTGTGACCGCATGGACTATAGCCTGCCAGGCTCCTCTATCCATGGAATTCTCCAGGCAAGAATACTGGAGTGGGTTGCCATGCCCTTCTGCAGGTGATCTTCCTGACCCAGGGATCAAACCTGGGTCACCTGAGTTACAGGCAGATTCTTTACCATCTGAGCCACCAGGGAAGCTTTTTATTCTTAACATGATTCCAAACTTTTCCCTTTAATTTTCCATGATATTATTGGCTTTATTCTGTTGGATTGGAATTATTTTCCTTTCTTGGAACAAAATGAGTTTTATTCACCTTACTGCTGGGAGGAAAAAGGAAGAACTTCAGCCATAAATAACTTTTCCATCTCCAGCAAGACATGGCCAGGCAAATAAAACATGAAGGGGCCTTTCTACACAGAAACAGGTTATTGGGGACAGGGTATTCATTACTGCCTGAACTCTGGGACGAAGCATAGAGTAAAATGATAAAGGCCATTTTAGTACCAGGGACACATGAACAGTGTTCCAGTTTATTCTTATTTCTAAATTAAACTCCACTTTTCTTAAGGGAGCTCATTCAGGCACTAAGTCATGGTTTCTCAAAGTACAGTCAGCATCTTCATCAGAATAAGGGGTACTTGATACAGAGGCCAGTTACTGGGACACAACCAAGTAGCTGGGAACCTGCACCTGAACAAGTTCCCCAGTTTATTCTAAGGTATTCTAACATCCAAGAGCCTCTTAGACCTGTCGTTTAGGGTCACAATTAGACTAGCATAAATGCATGTCATAAAAATCCCAGAAGTTCAAAGCCCTGTCACATTTACTCTCATGAATTACATTATTATGAGTTAACATTGTCCCCGTGATTATATCATCCCCAGAATTGTGATTTAGGGTTTTATCCCCCCGCTACTCACTGTGCCCTCGATTTGTTTTAAACAGTCAAGAGCTCCCAAGTAGCTCAGTGGTAAAGAATCTGCCTGCCAGTGCAGGAGATGCTGGTTTGATCCCTGGGTCAGGAAGGTCCCCTGGAGCAGGAAATGGAAACCCATTCCAGTATTCTTGCCAGGGCAATCCCATGCACAGAGGAGCGTGGTGGGCTACAGTCCATGGGGTCACAGAGAGTCAGACAAGACTAGGCACACACACATGCAAGTTCTTATTCAGGCTGAAGTGCATTCATTATTTCTTCCCTAAAGGAGTCAGCTTGTACACAATGTCACTAATCTGAAGTGCTGTCACGATACCTGTGCGTGCCTGCTCAGTCACTTAAGTCATGTCTCTGCCAACAATGGACCATAGCCTGCCAGGCTCCTCTGTCTACGGGATTTTCCAGGCAAGGATACTAGAATGGGTTGCCATGCCTTCCTCCAGGGGATCATCCTGACCCAAGGATTGAACCCAGGCCTCCTGCATTGCAGGCAGATTCTAGCATCTGAGCCATTGTCCCAGGCACATACGTGATACCTATACTAACCTGAAATTATGACTGCCATTTCACTGGAGACCACACTCAGATTTCTATTGCTTTACCACTAGTTTCATGCTATCTATGAGTTAGAATTTCTCTTGACTTGAATCTGACGGTCAAGCTAATGAAACAAAACTATGTTCATTTCCTTTGAGAAGTAAAAGATGCCATCACCCGATTTCAAAAGCCTAAAATCGAAAGTAGGTAAGAAAATGTTGTGAATGAAGAAACCAGTTCCCTTATCCCTGTGTCATTCTAAAAATTATTCTCAAGTCTTCTGTGCATAGAAAAGTAGCTGCGTTTCTTTCTAAAACCTCAGTATTGCTATTGCTTTACCTGTGGAAGTTTAAGAAATTATTGAATTCTGATAAACAAGTGTCTATTGAATATAACAAAATTCTGTAAAATACCCTTGAGCTAAGGAGGAGTAACCAAGGAAAGATAAACTTGGAAAGCCCCGCCACCTCCCTCACAAAGGCTGGGATTCAGAGCTCCTTGGAGAACTCAGTCCACTGATACCAGAGAAGTTTGCTGGTTTTCCCAGAACAGAGGCCGGTCTGCAGTCCCTGGGCAGGCAGGAGGCAACCCACAGCATAGCTATGCACAGGGAGTGGGGGTCTACAGAGTGGGGGTGGCCTGTGAGTCAGGTTATCTGCACAGGGTCTGGGGGTGGGTGCTGGCAGAATGCCTCTGGGACATGGATGCAAGCAGAAATCTTTCAGGGTGTGTAGTTTCTAGTCCACAGAGCTGAGACTGAGGCGACCCATGAATGGAGCAGAACTCCATCAAATATCCTCACACCCTCACCACGCCTGCACAAGGCTGCAGCCCAGACAGCAGGGTAGTCCTCTCCTGCCCTCTAGCGCCCTCTACTGAGAAAGCCCAGCATCACACTCACTGTGAAGGTGATTAAAGTGACCGCCCACTGACGCAGAGCAAAGGGTGACTGAAGCTAAGAGGCAATAAACTGATAACTGATAACTCAAAGGGTGACTGTGAAGCTAAGAGGCAATAAACTTATAACTGGTAACTGGTACAGACTTATTCTTCTAGATTATTGCCCTAACATTATCTTCTGGTATCACATAGAATTTTGTAGTTGTTGTTTCTGTAAGAACTATTCTTCTGATGATAAAAAAACATCAGTGGACAATCCCTATCTTTTGAAGAAGGTATCAAAAGGAAAGCAGTTTCTCATTTACTTTAAGCGTGTGACACACATTCATATTCCTCAAAACACCTAAAGTGATAGAATGAGGCCTGTTTAAGAGCACGTGGAAGTTCTATCATGAAGAACGCACTGTGGATCAAGTTTAGAAGATCTCTAAAATCCTCACATTGCACGGAGACTGCGCTGCGCACGTATTGTTTACTGGAGAACTAGTTTATGTTTTGGGCACCTCCCCAGTGGCTCAGGTGGTGAAGAAGCCACCTGCCAATGCAGAAGACACGAGACGTGGGTTTGATCCCGGGGTCAGAAGATCCCCTGGAGGAGGAAATGGCAACCCACTCCAGCATTCTTGGCTGGAGAATCCCATGGACAGAGGAGCCTGGTGGGCTATAGTCCCTGGGGTCATAGAGAGTCAGACACGACTGAACATGCATGCCAGGAAGTTCTGTACCTGTCTGTCTCTGCACACTTCTGTGAGTCTCTCCATCTCCGGATGTGTCTCCACATGGATACCTTTCTTTCTCTGTGTGTATTTTTCTACCTCGCTCTACAGTTGTCATCTCTCTGCCCTTTCATTTCCCAAATGATTCCAATTTTTTTTTGTGGGGGAGGGGCGGTGGGTAACTTAGGATAGGGTAAATGAGCAAAGAACTAGAAGGGAAGATGACCTGAGTGTAAAGTTAAGGATGAGTTTCTTTTTTCCAGTTTAGGAAAAAATTTTCACTGCATTCAAGTGCATAGAAAGAGAGAGAGACAGGTACAGGATGACTTTCCAAATCTGTAATATGTACAAGAGTGAGTGAGAGCTCTTTCCCTTCTCTAATGAGAACAGAATATAGGAATTAGCTTTATTTTTCAGGCACTGAGGGGATAGGAACACCCAACAAAGAGGACTCATAGGCACTGAACTGAGAACTTAAGAACATTAATCTTCTTCCCTGACAATTAAAAAATTAAAATATAGGTTTACCTGGTATATTATTATTTGGAAGCAGGTTTAATTAAAAAGCAAGTGGATGGTCTGACATCCCTTCCAGGGTTAGGATTCTCTGCAGGTAGGTAGGCAGAAAGTAAATTTCAGCTTAGGATATAAATAGACATTCCCCAAATTTACTCAAAAAGCTTAATGATGACTTCAATAAGCAACTCAGTTTATTAGGTTGGTGCAAAAGTAACTGTGGTTTTGCATTGTTGAAATTTGCCATTTGATATTGGAATACATTCTTAAGTAAGTGGATTATGTTATATATCATTTTAATGTACATTTCTCACTCGACATTTTATCAATGACTTACTACTTGCTGTTTATTTTATATATATTTTAGACTATAGAAATGTACAGATGTGAGAGCTGGACCATAAAGAAGGTTGAGATCTGAAGAACTGATGCTTTCGAACTGTGGTGTTAGAGAAGACTCTTGAGAGACCCTCGGACTACAAGGAGATCAAATCAGTCAGTTCTAAAGGAAAAACTCTGAATAATCATTGGAAGCACTGATGCTGAAGCTCCATTACTCTGGCCACTTGATGCAAAGAGCCGAGTCACTGGAAAAGACCTCGATGCTGGGAAAGATTGAGGGCAGGAGAAGTGAGTGACAGAGGATGAGATGGTTGGATAGCATCACCAACTGAATGGACATGAGTTTGAGCGAACTCCAGGAGATGGTGAAAGGCAGGGAAGCCTGGCGTGCTGCAGTGCATGGGGTCATAGAGAACTGGACACAACTCAGTGACTGAACAACAACGATGGAAATGTTAGACAAAAAGCAAATTCAAGCCATTTTATTATTCGGTTCAAAATGGGTCTTAAAGCAGTGGAGACCACTTGCAACATCACCAAAACATTTGGCCCAGGAACTGCTAACAAAAGTACAGCGCAATAAGAAGCTTTGCAGAGGAGACAAGAGCCTTGAAAATGAGGAGCACAGTGGCTGGCCATCTGAAGTTGACAGTGGCCAACTTAGAGCAGTCATCAAAGCTGATTCTCTTACAATTATAAGAGAAGTTGCCCAAGAACTCAACGTCAACCACTCTATGGTTGTTCGGCATTTGAAGCAAACGGGAAAGGTAAAAAAGCTTGATAAGTGGGTGCCTTATGAGCTGACTGCAAGTCAAAAAAAGCGTTATTTTTAAGTGTCATCTTCTCTTATTCTATGCAACAACAAGGAGCCATTTCTCAATCAGATTGTAACATGTAACAACAAGTGGATTTTAATTGTAACATGTAACAACAAGTGGATTTTACACCACAGCCGGTGATGACCAGCTCAGTGACTGCACTGAGAAGAAGCTCCAAAGCCCTTCCCAAGGCCAAACTTGCACCAAAAAAAGGTCATCGTCCCTGTTTGGCGCTCTGCTGCCGGTCTGATCCGCTACAGCTTTCTGAATCCCAATGAAACCATTACGTCTGAGAAGTATGCTCAGCAAATCGATGAGATGCACCAAAAACTACATCTGCAGCCAGCATCAGTCAATAGAAAGGGTCCAATTATCCTCCATGACAACGCCTGACCGCACATCACACAACCAACACTTCAAAAGTTAAACAAATTGGGCTATGAAGTTTTGCCTCATCAGCCATATTTACCTGACCTCTTGCCAACCAACCATCACTTTTTCAAGCACCTTGACAACTTTTTGCAGGGAAAACACTTCCACAACCAGCAGGAAGCAGAAAATGCTTTCCAAGAGTTCATCAAATCCCGAAGCACAAATTTTTATGCTACAAGAATAAACCAACTTATTTCTCATGGGCAAAAAATGTGTTGATTGTAATGGTTCCTATTTTGCTTAATAAAGATGTGTTTGAGCCTAATTATAATGATTTAAAATTCAGTCTGAAACCACAGTTATATTTACACCAACATAATAATACTACATCACTAGACATGTTTTGATATTATTGTTTAATACGCTGAGGAAACTTTCCTCACATTAAGGAATAATGACTTTAATCCATGTTTGAAACCCTGAATAGAAAAGTATTCTTTACTGTAAGGATGCAGATCCTTCACATCTTCCATTTTTTTCCTGACCTTTTCTACAAATCTTACCAAAGACTTCTTGGTTTTTGAACAGTAAAACTTGAAGGTGATATATTAACAGGGTTGAACAACAAATTGTAAGGCCTTCTTGCAAATGTCAGTTAAAAGCTAACTAAAGAATAATGTGTTTAGGAATAAGTAACTAAGGAAATAATTTCAAGATGTGGTTAAATAATGTGCCTCCACATGTAGCTAAGAGAAAAGCATCTTTGAGAAGTACAGCAGGAAGTGTGTACGTGTGCCATTATTCTGGATACGTGCTTTGATGTGGCTGAAAAGGTATATAATGTACCTGCTAAGAAAGGCAGAACCACAGCTCTTCAGATCGAATTGATCAGAAATCAGTGGGAGGGGAACTTCTCTGGTGGCCCAGTGGCTAAGACTCCCCGCTCCCAATGCAGGGGGCCCAGGTTCAATCCCTGGGCAGGGAACTAGATCCCACATGCCTGCTGCAGTGAAGATCCAAGACCCCCCACAACTAAGACTTGGCATGGCAAAATCAATACATACTTTTTTAAAAAATCACTGGGAGGTAGCTAACAAAAGGACTTCTGTCCATCACGCACAAATACAAATATGCATAACACATGAATACAAATCAGCAATAAAAAGATGCCCCAGTTTAAAGAGCTTAGCAAAAGGGAGTTTGGGGGAGAATGGATACATGTATACATACGGCTGAGTCCCTTTGCTATCTACCTGAGACTATCACAACATTGTTAATTGGCTATACCCCAATATAAAATAAAAAGTTTGGCAGTGTTTCCCTGGTGGCTTGGTGGTAAAGAATCCGCCTGCCAGTGCAGGAGACACAGATTAGAGCTCTGGTCCAGGAGTATCCCATATGCCACAGAGCAACGAAGCCCGTGCACAGCTGTTGAGCCAGCTCTCTAGAGAGCCCAGGAGCCACAACTCCTGAAGCCCACATGCCCCAGACCCTGTGCTCCACAATAAGAGAGGCCACCTCAGGGAGAAGCCCCCACACTGCAACTAGAGAAAGCCTGAGCGCAGCAATGAAGATCCAGAAGAGCAAAAATGACTACATAAAATAAATCTCAAAGAAAAAAAAGCTTGGCAAAAGAAGTGATGAGACATTTCACAAAAGAAGATATGTGGATGACCAGTAAGTACACAGAAAGGTGATGGACGTCTACAAATTCTCAGAGAAACAGACATTTAAAACACAAGGAGATGCCATTGCCCACTCACTAAAATGACTAAGATCAGGTTAGTGTGTGGGGCAAATGGAGTTCTTACACATTCTTTTCCTACTTTAGAGAACTGTTTGGTAGTTCTCTACAAAAACATACATATATATATGCATTTACCCCATGATCTAGCAGTTCCACTTTCAGGTAGTTACTCTAGAGAAATTAAAGTCTATCTCCACAAAAAAGATGTTTGTAGCAGCTTGAATCACAATATCAAAAAACTGAAAACAATTCAAACCTCCATCAACAGGAACAGATAACCGAACTGCAGTATATTAATACGATAGAATATTACCAATCCATTTCTTAAAAAAGAATACTGATACACGTAACCATGTGAATGAAAACATTATGTGAAGCAAAAGAAATTACAAAGTATGTACTGTATGATTCCATTCATATCAAATTCAGGCAAAACTATCAAGAATGGGCACAACTAATCTGTAATGGTAGAAATGATAAAATGATTGCCTGGGGATGAAGAGAAGTTGATGTATTCAAGCTGAACAAAACAGAACCTTCAAGATGACACATATATTCTGTATACTGCTTTGAGTTATGGTTATATAGGTATATGGAATTGTCAAAATTCTTCCAACTAAACATTAAAGATCTATGCATAATACTGATCGTTAATTATACCTCAGTTTAAAAAACAGTGATGAGGAAAAGTGAGAAACTATGGCAAATTTGTTATTTGATGCTAATTAAATAGCTAACTGCGCTTCCTTGGTGGCTCAGTGGTAAAGAATCCTCTTGCCAATGCAGCAGATGTGGGTTCGATCCCTGGTCCGGGAAGATCCCCTGGAGGAGGAAATGGCAACCCACTCCAACATTCTTGCCTGGGAAATCCCTTGGACAGAGGAGCCTGGCAGGCTATAGTCAGTCCATGGGGTCACAAAGAGTCTGACACAACAGCGAATGACAACAAAACAGGTAACTGGTTTTTATCCTTCATACAATTATTGGAGATCATAATGATAGAAACTCCCAGGGATTATTTTTTATTATGGCTAGGGTGTAGCTCACGCTGCTATAACAAATAGATTAAAAAAAAATAAAGTCCAGTTCAAAACAGCAACATAGGAGTCTCCCTAATTTACCTCCTCCCTCTGAATCTACAGCTATGCATAGAACAATTCCCAAACTAGCCGAGCAACTCTTATACACACACACATTGAAACAGGCTAGAGAGGTTGAAACACCATCTCACCAAACTCCACCCTGGGTGTAGTTGACAACTGAGGGTGCTGCTGCTGCTAAGTCACTTCAGTCGTGTCCGACTCTGTGTGACCCCAGAGACGGCAGCCCACCAGGCNTCTTATACACACACACATTGAAACAGGCTAGAGAGGTTGAAACACCATCTCACCAAACTCCACCCTGGGTGTAGTTGACAACTGAGGGTGCTGCTGCTGCTAAGTCACTTCAGTCGTGTCCGACTCTGTGTGACCCCAGAGACGGCAGCCCACCAGGCTCCCTCATCCCTGGGATTCTCCAGCCAAGAACACTGGAGTGGGTTGCCGTTTCCTTCTCCAGTGCATGAAAGTGAAGTCGTTCAGTCGTGTCCAACTCTTTGCGACCCCATGGACAGCAGCCTACCGGGCTCCTCCGTCCATGGAATTTGCCAGGCAACAGTATTGGAGTGGGGTGCCATTGCCTTCTCCGAACTGGGGGTGGGGGACTCCTAGCTTCTCCATGAAGAGTAAAGGGTTTGTATTACACACCTTGTGCCCCAACTTTTAAGACTTCCACTTAAGAAATGGCTCCTCAAAGTACCTACCTCTGAAAGCCAACAGGGCTTCCTGTCCCTAAGGCTCATAAGACTATAGTGAAGGAAGAACAGTGTTTAAAGCACTTGTACAGACTCACTAGCTATCTGACCCAGGACACAGCAGAGACAGCAGACAGAAAAGCCCCATCTTTCTGTGAAGGAGGCCTCTTTGCAGATCTTAAAAGCTGTAGCTTGAGGGTCAGGCTTCTAATCCAACATATGTGGGGGCCTACCACAATCATCTCCAGAGACCAGTGGGAACCATTCCATGCTCTTCCTCTGCCCTGCCCCAGGCTGCCAGTGTCTCCATAAAAAGGAGGTTGTGCACACACCTGGCACCCTGGCTTTCATGGCAGCTGCCCAGAGGACACACCCCACGCTGGCTCTGGTGGCCAGCAGGGTGTCTGTTCATGGGTTCAACAGGATGGTAGTAAACAAGCAACAGTTAACAGCTATCACCGTAGGGCTCAGTGCAAAGGGAAGAGACAGAAATGTCCATCTCCTAGTCTTCCCTGAAAGAGGGACTTTTGCATGCCTTAAAACAAGTTGAAAAGACAACCCTCAGAATGGGCGAAAATAATTGCAAACTAAAAAAACTGACAGAGGATTAACCTCCAAAATATATAAGCAGCTCATACAGTGCAATATCAGGAAAAAAAAAAAAAAGCCCAATCAAAAAAATAGAAGACCTAAACAGATGTTTCTCCAAAGACACACAGATGGCGAATAAATACACGAAAAGATGCTCAACATCACTAATTACAAGAGAAATGCAAATCAGAACCACAGTGAGGTATCACCTCACATCAGTCAGAATGGCCATCATCAAAAAATCCACAAGCAGTAAATGTTGGAGAAGGTATGGAGAAAAGGGAACCCTCCTACGCTATTGATGTGAATGTAAACTGATACAGACATTATGGAGAACAGTATGGAGAGCCGTTAAAAAACGAGGAATAAGTCTACCATATGACCCAGCCATCCCACCACTGGGCATATACTCTGAGAAAGCCACAATTCTAAAAGACACACATACCCTCATGTTCACTGCAGCACTATTTACAATAGCCAGGACATGGAAGCAACCTAGATGTCCATTTACAGATGAATGGATAAAAATGATGTGGTATACACACATACATACACATACACACACCCCACACCCCCCACAGCCCCCCACCCTTCCCTGGTGGCTCAGAAGTTAAAGTGTCTGCCTGCAATGCAGGAGACCTGGGTTTGATCCCTGGGTCAGGAAGATCCCCTGGAGAAGGCAATGGCAACCCACTCCAGTATTCTTCCCCGGAGAATCCCATGGATGGAGGAGCCTGGTGGGCTACAGTCCACGGGGTCGCAAAGAGTTGGACACACTGAGCGACTTCACTTTCACACACACACACACATATAATGGAATAATCCTTACTCATAAAAAAGAACAAATTTGAATCAGTTCTAGTGAGGTGGATGAACCTAGAGCCTGTTACACAGAGGTGGGCTACAGTCCACGGGGTCGCAAAGAGTCGGACACACTGAGCAACTTCACTTTCACACACACACACACACACATAATGGAATAATCCTTACTCATAAAAAACAAATTTGAATTAGTTCTAGTGAGGTGGATGAACCTAGAACCTGTTACACAGAGTGAAGTCAGTCAGAAAGAGGAAAACAAATATTGTATATTAAGGCATTTATACGGACTCAAGAAAAATGGTATTGATGAACCTATTTGCAGGGAAGGAATGGAGACACAGATGTAGAGAACAGACTTATGGACGCAGCGGGGGAGGGAGAGGATGGGACGAATGGAGAAAGTAGCATTGACGTATATACACAATCACGTGTAAAATGGATAGCTGGTGAGAAGTTACCGTGTAACACAGAGCCCAGCCTGACACTCTGTGATGTCCTTGCGGGGTGGGAGGGAGGCTCAAGAGGGAGGAGATATACATATTACGACTGATTCGCGTTGTTGTATGGCAGAAACTAATGCAACATGGTAAAGCAATCCTCTAATTAAAAACAGGATATAGGGATCTTACACATTCTCTTT
Organism: Oreotragus oreotragus; assembly: GCA_006410675.1. Lineage (NCBI taxonomy): Eukaryota > Metazoa > Chordata > Mammalia > Artiodactyla > Bovidae > Oreotragus > Oreotragus oreotragus. The sequence goes on from SJYX01009422.1 coordinate 71,881, forward strand.
TCCTTTTTTTTTTTTATCATAGTGATACTGCTTATCAGAAGAAACCATATGTCATTTCTAAAAATGTGGGGGCTAGGAAACACAGTCTTCTGTGTGACCAGAATGAAATAAGAACTGTAGAATGTCAAACAAAAATTTTTAATGAGGTAGATTAATGGATTTAGAGAAACAGATGAATGGACAGAGTATGATAAAGCAAGTATATATTAATATTAATAGTAAAATCTAGTTGATGAGTAAGGGGTCATTATAAAAGTCTTTCAACTTTGCTGTGTATTTGGAAAACCTCTATAATATATGGGGCAAACTCAGTGAATATACTCTTAAGACTGGTGCATTTTATTGTATTCAAATTTTATATCAAAAGAAAAATACTGAATTCTGGTTATAATAGGTATGTTGAAGGTTATAGGGGATGTCTGCAATTTTCTTTGAAACAGTTAAAAACTAAAATAGACAAATGGATGAGTGGAAAGAGAGAGAGCATGGATAGATTAGTGATAAAACAGGAAGAGTAGAATGTTAGCGGTAGAATCTGGGTCTATGTCTGTTCATTGTAAAATTCTTTTTTATGTTTAAAGTGTTTTGAAATAAATTGTCATAGGGCACCGGTGGGGGATTTCAGTGAGGGCAAAGGTCCTGTATTACTAAAACTTAATTTAAAAATGGATACTGGAGACAATTAACAGCATTCCTCAGTGGTTATTGTTTACTTGCTAACTGAGGTGGGCCTAGTCCCTCCCATCCCACCTTTCCTGGGAATTATATTCCACTACAGAAAAAGCAAAAGAGTTCCAGAAAAACATCTATTTCTGCTTTATTGACTATGCCAAAGACTTTGACTGTTTGTCCAACTCTGTGCGACCCCATAGACGGCAGCCCACCAGGCTCCCCCATCCCTGGGATTCTCCAGGCAAGAACACTGGAGTGAGTTGCCATTTCCTTCTCTAATGCATGAAAGTGAAAATTGAGTGTGAAGTTGCTCAGTCATGTCTGACTCTTCACAACCCCATGGACTGCAGCCTACCAGGCTCCTCCATCCATGGGATTTTCCAGGCAAGAGTACTGCAGTGGGGTGCCATTGCCTTCTCTAGTAAAACCCCTACTCACATTTATTTATCCATTTAATAAATGTGAAATGCAGAAAAAGATCAAAGAGTTTAAGGAACTTCTAGTAGGGGAGACCAAACTTAGAAGGCCAAATTATTCTCACATCAATGTGTCTTTTCCCCCACTCCCATAGAAGACTGAAAAGAAAAAGAAATATTTCTCCTACTCAAAAAGCTTTGTCAATGTGTGAGTTCTCCAATTTTTAGTAAGTGTGATGATACAAGGTTTTCTGAAGACAGACTCCCTCCCCACATGAAATAGCCAGTCGTTTGTTTGGGGAGTCAAGGATAAAGAAGAGAGGCTGGTCCTGGCAGAGGGGCCAGAACTGACTTTGCCACAGGAAGAGGTGCTGGCTTTTCTGATCTAAGGGGAGAAGTGTGTATTTAGGTTGGGGGGCAGCTAGGAGGGAGGCCATCAACCATGGCATGTACTGAGGGGTCCAGCCCTCTCCCCACTGTCCTATGAAACGTTTTGTACATAAGAAGTTCTCTGAGGAGTGGCACAAGCTCGGAAGGAATGGCACAGAGAAGCCAGGGAAGTATCCCTGTGATGGGTAAGCTTGGGAGCCAAAGTGTAGATCTCTGTGCTCTCAGGCAGCAGGGAGCAAGACAGTAATGTTTACAGAGTTCTTATCATGCTCCAGACACTGTTGTAATCATTTTGCAATGCTTTAGCTCATACAAAAGCCCCATGAACTGGTACCATTTTATTAAAGAGGAAACTGAGGCACAGGAAAGCTGAGCACCATTGCCACAGAGCTAGGAAGTGTTGATTTTCCACTTGATTTGACCTCAGAAGTCACTGGAAGCATTTGAAGAACTACCACAGTCTTCTGGTTACAGATACTAGATTTTCGTTCTTTAAAAAAAAAAATGTCATTTTATTCAATTTTTATGTTTATTTCTACCTTTTTAGTGATATAATTGATATATAACATTGGGTAAGCTTAAGGTGTATGATGGAGAAGGAAATGGCAACTCACTCCAGTATTCTTGCCTGGAGAATTCCATGGACAGAGGAACCTGGGGTCGCAAAGAGTCAGACACGACTGAGCGACTAACACACAAGGTGTATGATGCAATAATCTGACATATGTATATATTGCAAAATCTTAACAGGATTAGTTAACTTCCATCACCTCACTTAGTTATGATTTTTTTCTTGTGATAAGAACTTTTAAGATTTAAGATTTACCTAAGATTTATTTAACAACTGTCAAATATATGATAGAGTATTGTTAACTATGGCCACCATGCTGTACATTGCAACCCTGATATACTAATTTATCTTATTCCTTGAAGTTTGTACCCTTTGACCACCTTCACCCACTTCCCCTACACCCCACCTCTGTCTTTGTCAACCACCAGTCTGTTCCGTTTCTATGAGCTTGGTTTTTAGTTTCCACACGTGAGATCATACAGTATTTGTCTTTGTCCATCTGACTAATTTAGCATAACACCCTCAAGGTTTCTCCATGTTGCAAAGGGCAACATGTTTTTATGACTGAACAATGTTCCATCACGTGGAGATTTTCGTTATCCATTTGTCTATGTACACTTAGTTCGTTTCCATGGATTGACTATTGTAAATAATTGTAAGTAATACTGCAATGAACATACAAATGAAGATATGATTTCATTTGAGATAGTGATTTCATTTCCTTCACATACGTACCTAGAAGTAGAATTTCTGGGTAATATGATAGCTCTATTTTTAATTTTTTGCGGGATCTCCATACTGTTTTCCATAGTTTTACACTCCTACCAACAGTGCGCACTATTTGCCTTTCTCTACATCCTCTCCAACACTTGTCATTGTCTTCTTGGTAATGGCCTTTCTCACAGGTATGAGGTGATATCTCATTGTGTTACCTATTTGCATTTCCCTGATGGTTAGTGATAATGTATACCTTTTCATTTACCTTTGGCCATTTGTATACACTTATTTAGGTCTTTGTCTACTTTTTAACTGGATGATTTGCTACTGAGTTGTATGAGTTCTTCATTTATTTTGGAAATTTATCTCCTATCAGATATGCGATTTGCAGATTTCCCCTCCCATCCCAAAGGTTGCCTTTTCCTTTTGCGAATCGTGTCCTTTGTTCTGCAGAAACTTTTCAGTTTGGTGTAATCCTGCTTGTTTATTTTTCTTTTGTTGCTTGTGCTTAGAGTGTCACATCCACAAAACCACCGCCAAGATCAATGTCAAAGAGCTTTTTCCTTGTATATTATTCTAGGAGATTTACGGCTTCAGGTTTTTAGAGTTTTTCTGTGAGTGGTGTAAAATAGGAATTCAGTTTCATTATTTTGCATGTCAATATTCAATTTTCCCAGCACACATATTAGATTGTCTTTAAGATGGGCATTAATTATTAATATTATGGTCAGGGTATTTAAAGTGCATTTTAAAGTTGGAAACATACTCAAGGCCTTTCCATAGTCATATGTTTTTTGAAAAGATGAAAAACAGAATGCCTCCCCTCTCAGCTTAGTGTGGTATAAATGTATTTTGAGTCATTATCAAATTGACCCCTCTCTGAAGGATGCTCACAAGTCTTGTCCTTGGAAATCTCCTTGTCCCTCTGAGTTTCATTTTTGCCTTGCTTACTCCCCTGTGAGTCTGCTGCAAGCCCTGAACAGAAAACTCTGCCTTTGAATGGATATGCTCATGCCGTATGTTATTTTGAAGAAAGTTGAGCTTTAGCTACATTAACTGCATTTATTTCATCGCAAAATGTTCTGCCTGTGCTGTGTCCCTTTCCATTCAGTTATTTCAGAGACTCTTGTTTGTCTGGGGATTCTAGAGAGAAAGGTCATGAGTTCAGAAGCATGCTTTAAGAGCATATTCTTTAGGAACACGTGAACGCTGTCTTCTAAACAATCTTAGTGCTTCTTGCTGAATGTTGCTGTTGTTAGTCACTAGTCATGTCTGGCTCTTTTACGATGCTGTGGACTATAGCCCACCAGGCTCCTCTGTTCATGGATTTCCCAGGCAAGAACACTTCCTACTCCAGTGGGTCCTCCTGGCCCAGGAGTTGAACCCACATCTCCTGCATTGCATCCAGTTTCTTTACCACTGGGCCACAAAGGAAGCCTTCAATGCAAATAAATGTTTAACTCAGTGTAACATTGAGATTGCAGAGAAAGAACATTTGCCTGAAAAACTTGAAGAACGTGAAGAAGCATGCTCCTATCATACCTGTTCTTTGCTTCTCTGTTGCTTTCCGTTCCTTTTTTTTTTTTGCCAAATAAATAAAGTACATGGTGTATCATTGAAGAACAATGGCACCTCTGCCAAAATATTTTCTTGGAATCGCCTTCCTTCCTATTCCACAGTCCTACTAGCAAAACTCGCATGTCAGTGAGCACATATTCCCTTCTTAAACTGAACTTCTGCTCTTCCAGCTCCCACCTGCCAAAGCCAGAGTGATTTGAACATTCCTCTTCATCTAATATCAGTCCCCATCAGATAACTATTAAATGAATAGAGACTGAAGGTTAGGAGGAATGCTAACAATGCAGATAAAGTCCTGATATCTGGCAGCTGTGAGTTAATTTGACCAGATCAGAGCCCAGGAGAGTGGCTGTCAAAGGGAGTAAAGAGTGCAGGGGAGGCTTGGCTTCGTGCCTGCAACTTACAGCACCTTCCCCAGGCCAGCAGCCTGGCATTTCGTATCTAAAGTCACCGCAGGAATGAGACAAATTCCACTATCCTATTTGGCACCGGCTTACCATGGCAAATTAATTCCCTGTGACTGTCGGAAAGGAAAATAATTAAAATGACTGAGGGAACCACTGATCCAACTAAGCATTGAGAAAAAGGATCAATTGACCTCTTGAGCCATTCCAAATACTGGTTTCAGATGCAGAGTTCCAGAGCCTACTAAGTCTGGTAATGCAAAGGCAGAGCACTTTGCCCCTGCATATTTGAGAGCAGTCGTGACCTGTTGCCTGTTTCTAGATTGGCGAAAGAATACACAAGCAGAGCCTCAGGGAATCTGAGTTCTAATCTTACCCCTCTCATCTACCTCTGATCTGTCTGAATAGGTTGCCCTTTTTTTTTTTTTAATTTACCTTGATCATCAGCAAGAAGCCATTATTTTGAACATCTGAACCTTGAAGGCTCTGCTCAGTGTGGGTATTTTGTCTTCTCCAGATGCTTGCTCCTTGGGAGAAAAGCTATGACCAACCTAGACAGCATATTAAAAAGCAGAGACATTACTTTGCTGACAAAGGTCCATCTATTCAAAGCTATGGTTTTTCCAGTGGTCATGTATGGAGGTGAGAGTTGGACTATAAAGAAAGCTGAGTGTCAGAGAATTGATGCTTTTGAACTGTGGTATCGAAGAAGACTCTTGAGAATCCCTTGGAGTGCAAGGAGATTAACCAGTCATTCCTGAAGGAAATCAGTCCTGATTATTCATTGGAAAGACTGATGCTGAAGCTGAAACTCCAATACTTCGGCCACCTGATGCGAAGAACTGACTCCTTGGAAAAGATTCTCATTCTGGGAAAGATTGAAGGCAGTCAGAAAAGGGGACGACAGAGGATGAGATGGTTGAATGGCATCACCAACTCGATGGACACGAGTTTAAGTAAGCTGCGAGAGTCGGTTCAGGGAAGCCTGGCATGCTGCAGTTCATGGGGTCACAAAGAGTCAGACATAACAGAGCAACTGAGCTGACTGCTGGTTTCAGGCAGAGGAACACTTAGCGTATTCCTGACTTTGACCAGCAGATGGAAGCATTTTTGATTGTGTGACACCTCTAGGTTCCCAGGCCTGAAAAAGATCTATCTTCCTTTTCCAGGAAAAGCCAATAAGCTGAGTCACCAGACCCACTGTCTGACATAGTATCTTATGTGTATATGGAATGTCTTTACAAATAAATAGAAATGTGAATAGTTTGGAATAACCAAGGAAGAAATTAGGAAGCATTACAAGTTTACTTTCAATAGTTACAACAACATAGCTCTCTTAATTCCCTCACATTCTTTTAATTAAGCAATGAAAAATGATCATGATTTATAACATTTTGTAGTTTAAAATCAATATAGTTATCCTTAAATCCCAAGTGATTTATAAATACTCCATTTTTAATCAAAGACTGGTAAGAGAGGAGGGTTTAACATAGTTACACGGCACAGATGGCTAAGAAACTGAGTTCTAAAGCAAACTGCCATTCCACTGAGACCTTATTACCTTACAATATCTCCTTTGCGTCGATTTCTTAAGGTTGGCAGACTTTAATTTAGAAACCATAGGATATTTTTGACAGAGATATCAAGGAGATTGTAGGTTATTGCTAGTCATTGGCAGTTACTCAAATATGGGACAATTATGTGCCTTGACATAGTAGATAATTGAACTGATATTTAGACTGAAATTTAATCACTCTCTTACTCTTTAATTTCTGAAACTGAAATTCAAGCCATGTTCAAATAAATCCTTGAAATATTTTTCTGACACTGAAAGAAATACAGAGTAAGACCCATTCTTTGAATTATACCAGAAGGAAGACTAACAGCCATGGGTGATATTATATATCTTTTACTAGGGCATTCTCCAGCAAAAGTTCTACTGTTCTGTGATTGCTAAAGGTATCTCAGGGACATCTTGGGGGTTCTGCATAAGGAGCAAGTTGGAAACTTTGCTGATATTCCCACGTGTGCGCGCTCAGTCGCTCAGTCATTTCCAACACTTTGTGACGCCATGGGCTGTAGACCCACAGGGTTCTCTGTCCATGGGATTTCCTAGGCAAGAATACTGGAGTAGATCACCATTTCCTTCTCCAGGGGATCTTCCCGACCCAGGTGTCAAACCCAACCCATGTCCCTTGTGTCTTCTGCATTGGCAGGCAGATTTTTTTATCACTGAGCCACCTGGGAAGCCCCTGATATACCCATATATTCACCTAAATGTGTTCTTTTTTCAAACTAAGATGTGTATGTGTGATACGTTGATCCATACATATACATTTATGCATATATACACATGTATCATATTTTTATATAATTAACATAAATATTTTTATGTATTTATAACTTACATATATAGTCAAACAACATACCCATATTGAAAGACCACACAATCACACAAGAGAGCATGTATAAGGCAAATATGTATTTAATTACTTAACTATGTGATCTTAGAGAAGGCTTAAACTGGTTTAAGTTCATAAGAACAGAAGAATCCATAGTTATCCAAATCCTGATCTTCTGCAGCAGCCATGAGAGCTATTACCTAAAAAAATATTCGAAGGGATTTGGGAAAGTGCTAATGGTGCTGGTCCCTATTGCTTTAGCAGCATGTTTGCCTCTCCTAAAGGGTTACTTTCCAAGGCTAAGGCTCATATAAATAAAGTCAGACATTTATCAGAGTTCATACAATATAGGCCATCCTACTTTCCACCATTATATTTACACAAGTAGTTAATGGACTGAGACCAGATTTTATTTCCATTAAACTAATGAGTGAGACATTACTTTACCAACAAAGGTCCATCTAGTCAAGGCTATGGTTTTTCCAGTGGTCATGTATGGATGTGAGAGTTGGACTGTGAAGAAGGCTGAGCACTGAAGAATTGATGCTTTTGAACTGTGGTGTTGGAGAAGACTCCTGAGAGTCCCTTGGACTGCGAGAAGATCCAACCAGTCCATTCTGAAGGAGAACAGCCCTGGGATTTCTTTGGAAGGAATGAAGCTAAAGCTGAAACTCCAGTACTCTGGCCACCTCATGCGAAGAGTTGACTCATTGGAAAAGACTCTGATGCTGGGAGGGATTGGGGGCAGGAGGAGAAGGGGACGACAGAGGATGAGATGGCTGGATGGCATCACTGACTTGATGGACATGAGTCTGAGTGAACTCTGGGAGTTGGTGATGGACAGGGAGGCCTGGCATGCTGCGATTCATGGGGTTGCAGAGAGTCGGACACGACTGAGTGACTTCACTTTTGCTTTTCACTTTCATACATTGGAGAAGGAAATGGCAACCCACTCCAGCATTCTTGCCTTGAGAATCCCAGGGACAGAGAAGCCTGGTGGGCTGCCGTCTAGGGGTCGCACAGAGTCAGACATGACTGAAGTGACTTAGTAGTAGTAGTAAACATATACTTCAGAGAAGGCAATGGCAACCCACTCCAGTACTCTTGCCTGGAAAATCCCATGGATGGAGGAGCCTGGAAGGCTGCAGTCCATGGGGTCTCTAAGAGTCGGACACGACTGAGTGACTTCACTTTCACTTTTCACTTTCATGCATTGGAGAAGGAAATGGCAACCCACTCCAGTGTTCTTGCCTGGAGAATCCCAGGGACGGGGGAGCCTGATGGGTATTGTTCCTTTCTGTCTCCTTTGGCTTTGTTTCCTTCACTCCCCCTACCCCTAAGTCATGTCCAACTCTTCGCAACCCCATGGACTGTACCCACCAGACTCCTCTGTCCATGGAATTCTCTAGGCTAGAATAGTGGCGTGGGTAGCCATTCCCTTCTCCAGGAGATCTTCCTGAGCCAGGGATTGAACTCAGGTCTCCCACGTTGCAGGCAGATTCTTTACCATCTGAGCCACCAGGGAAGGCCCCCTTCCCCTAAAGCTCAGTGTTATTCTGTTTTTTCCTAAATGATTGAATTTATTCCATGACCCTCACTACCAACATGTAGTTGGCTCCCAAACCCAGCACTGACCTCAGTCTTAAAGCTCCATCTGCACTTGCCCAGCTGATTCACATCTAGATACTGAGCTTATACCACTGGCCCCTCAAAGCAAGGCTTTTCAAACCAAAACTATCCTCCTTTCTAAACCCATTTCACTTCCTGTCTCTGTTTCTATTATTAACACTGCCTTTCTTCCCAGGGCACAGATTTACCTCATTCACTCATTCATTCATTTATTCAGCAAATAGTTTTTAAAGTTGACTTTGAAAAGCTTTTGTCAGGTGTTGAACAAGACAGACGTGATCCCTGCTCTTATGAGACTTGTAGTTTATTACCATCTAGTTAATTATCCCTTCTCTCGTCTTCCAAGTTTAATGAATAGATGAGTAATATTCATTTTTATCTTGATGACTTCTAGGCCCACTCCCCTCCCCCAGCATCACCCTGAGCTATGCAAGGTTCAAGGGAACTTAAGCAAAGGCCTCAGAGGGAGGAGAGAACACCATCAATTAATTGTTACCCAAGATACCACTGGGACTCCGTGTATCACTCCTGTTTGCAGGACCCCTTCAGGCCCAGTGGCTTGATGCACCCATGCCCTGCTTAGAATACTCAGTTCTTTCCTGAGGCAGCCTCTGTTCCCAGTTTATACATCCCAGTTTACCTGAGCCAGGCCAGTTTTGATTCGCACTCATTGTGAAAGTGAAAGTTTGCTCAGTCGTGTCTGAATCTTTGTGAGTCCATGGACTATAGCCCTCCAGGCTCCTCTGTCCATAGGATTCTGCAGGCAAGAATACTGGAGTAGGTGGCTTCTCCCTTCTCAAGGGGATCTTCCCAACCCAAGGATCAAACCTGGATCTTCTGCATTGTAGGCAGATTCTTCACAGTCTGAGCCACCAGGGAGGCCTTATGCTTACTGTCCTGGTATAATTATTGATAGTACTCCCATCACTGTCAAATGTGTCCTAATTGGGTCAATAAATTAGAAGCAGGTGGTTACTTTTTCCTAAACCAATCATTTCTAATCAGAGCACTTAACTACTTCTTAGCATGAACCAGTAGGCCAGCAGAGCCACTCTGTTTCTTGAATCTCTTTCTATTAATAATCCGAGGGATTAGAAGTAATACTCCTTCTCTGCTCTTTTAGGGGTGAATTTCTGTTGTAGGGCATTTCCTTCTAAGAGTTTGGACTTTTTGACATAAAAGCCAAAACAAGGAACTTCCTGGTGGTCCAGTGGTTAAAAATCTGCCTGCCAATGCTGAGGGGCACAGGTTCGATCCCTGATCTGGGAACGAAGATCCCGCGTGGCATGGAGGAACTAAGCCCAAGCCACAGCTGCAGAAGCCTGTGAGGCTTGAGCTCATGCTATGCTCCACAGTTCACAACAAGAGACACCCCTGCAATGAGACACCTGAACACGGCAACTAGAGAGCAGCCCTCCGCTCGCCACAATTAGAGAAGGCAGCAATGAAAACCCAGCACAACCAAAAATTAAAAAAAAAAAAAAAAATTAAGCCAAAAAGAATTACAGCCTCCTCCTCCTTTTCGCAGTCAGCCATATCCACTGCTTTGGATATGCAGGCAGGCAGGGAGAACATAAAGAAAGGTAAAAAACCTGACTTCTGATCTTAAAATATCTTAGCATTAGAACTCAGTTTTTTGTGTATATGTGCTTTGTCTCCTCTGGGCTTCCCTGGTGGCTCAGATGGTAAAGAATCTGCCTGTAAAAAAAAAAAAAAAAAAAGAATCTGCCTGTAATACAGGAGACTGGCATTCAATCCCTGGGTTGGGAATATCCCCTGGAGAAGGGAATGGCTACTGATTCCAGTATTCTTACTTGGGAAATCCCATGAACACAGGAGTCTGGCAGGCTACAGTCCATGGGGTCACAAAGAGTCTGACACAACTAAGCGATTAACACTTTATCTTCTCTAATGACTGAAAGCTCGTTGCAGACAAAGGTCTGTCTTATTTCTTTCCTTACCTGTATTTCTTCCTCCCCTTTCCCATATTTTATCAAGGCCTTGAAATTTTTCGAACAATCAACAAAAAATAAAGAATTTTGCAGTGAAAACAATATGCTCCCTACCTGGATTCTACTAACATTTTACTATTCTTGTTTTATCACTAATCTACCCATTCCATCTATCCACCTATCTATCTTGCAGGGTAGACTCATTGAATGCTCATTGAAAATTAAATGCTATTAGCTATTTGCACCTTAGTATGAATGAATTGAGGAGGGCATGGCAACCCACTCCAGTATTCTTGCCTGGAGAATCCCGTGAACAGAAGAGCCCTAGAGGGCTACAATTCATAGGGTCGCGAAGGGTCAGATGTGACTGAAGGGACGTAGCACACATGCATGCATGAATGAGCTACAGTTGTTTTCATGTACAGTTCAGCCGCTCAGTCATGCCCAACTCTTTGCAACCCCATGGACTGTAGCACACCAGGCTTCCCTTCCATCACCAACTCTCTTAGCTTTCTCAAACTCATGTCCATAGAGTCAGCGATGCCACCCAACCATCTCATCCTCTGTCGTCCCCTTCTACACAGATCTAGGCAAAGAGGAAGAAAGCAGTTCAGTATCTAAGAGATTAGAAAAGCCTATTGGGGACATGTCAACAACTGTGGGCAAAAACAAACTCCATTCAGTTCTTATTTGTCCAGCTGAATTTGGCCTCACCTCTTTCACCCAGAATATCATTCTGTACAAAGATACTAGAACTTAGTTTTCCCCTATTTATTCACTGGCTGCCTCTCTGTACTATAAACAAGAGTCCCTGCGTCAGGACTTTTCCTGGTGATCCAGTGGTTAAGGATCCAACTTCCAAAGCAGGGGATGCCTATTCGATCCCTGCTGGGGAAACAAAGATCCCATATGCCTTGGAGCAACTAAGCCCATGCACTACAACTAGAGAGAAGGCCAGGAAACGAAAACCTGATGCAGCCAAACACAAAATAAATAAATAAATATATTTTAAAGGTACATGAGCCACCTGCTCCAGAATTCAGTAAGACGGGCAATTGGCCCAACTCTCCTGGAACCAGGAATCCAAAACATAAGGGAGACTTTTAGGGGTCCTACCCTCAACTGCTGGAAGAGCAGAAATGTGAGCATAAAAGCAAAGATCCTTCATCCTAAGAAAAACTCAAGCACTCCCCAATCTCTGAAGGCTTTCCACTCTCCCTGGTAAATCAATTTCTCATTTCACAGTTTATTTCTCATCTAGACTTAAAGCACAGGTTTTGTAGCCAGACAGCCTAGATTCAAACCCAGGTTTACTACGTGCCCTTGTGCAAGCTACTCCATCACTCCATGCCTTGGTTTGATCATCTTTAAAATGGGGCTAATATGCAACTATGCTGAGGGTCAGAGGACTTCATATATATGTGAATATATATACATGAACATATATATAAGGTATATACACACACTAATATATACACACTATACATATATACTATACATATGTACTTTATATATTTCATAGGCATTTAAGTCAGCGGACGCTCCCATTCTAGTTCCCAGCAGTTATTCTAGAGGGCAGTAAGACAGCAGTGAGACAAACACAGTTGTCCCCCTGCCCTCCTCCAGGTGCTTGGCCTTCCTAGATAATCATCTTTAAGTAAATAACCGTGNAGAGAAGGCAATGGCAACCCACTCCAGTACTCTTGCCTGGAAAATCCCATGGATGGAGGAGCCTGGAAGGCTGCAGTCCATGGGGTCTCTAAGAGTCGGACACGACTGAGTGACTTCACTTTCACTTTTCACTTTCATGCATTGGAAAAGGAAATGGCAACCCACTCTAGTGTTCTTGCCTGGAGAATCCCAGGGATGGAGGAGCCTGGTGGGCTGCCATCTATGGGGTCGCACAGAGTCAGACATGACTGAAGCGACTTAGCAGCAACAACAGCAGCAGCAAACATATTCTTATTAGGAGGAAAATGGTTTGCCAAAATTAATCAGGAGTAATATCTGATTGAATTCATGTATGGATCCAATGGGCTTCCCTGGTTGCTCAGTCATAAAGAATCTGCCTGCTAATGCAGGAGATGCAGGTTTGATCCCTGGGTTGGGAAGATCCCCTGCAAAGAAAATGGCAGTGCACTTCATTAATCTTGCCTGGGAAATAACATGGAGAGAGGAGCCTGGTGGGCTACAGTCCATGGGATCTCAAGAGAGTCAGACATGACTTTGTAAATAAACAACAACCAGAACAACATGGATCCAATATGTGATCCAACCCAAGGATCAAGGCAGTGGAACACTCACTCTTCTTAGCCAAAGCATACCAGAATCTAACCAGCTAAAGCTGGTGAAGGCAAGGCAGCTTTCTCATTTGTGGTTGGTTGCCTGGCAAAACTTCTCATTCAACCTGATGAGAGCTTGTGTTATTTCTAAAGTTAACTGATCTTATTGCCCTAAACCACAGAGTAAATAAAGTGAAGTGAAGTGAAATCTCTCGGTCATGTCCGACTCCTTGTGACCTCATGGACTGTACCTGCCAGGCTCCTCCATCCATGGGATTTTCCAGACAAGAATACTGGAGTGGGTTGCCATTTCCTTCTCCATGGGATCGTCCCGATCCAGGGATCGAACCCCGGTATCCTGCAGGCAGGATAGACTCTTGCAGGCAGACTCTTTACCCTCTGAGCCACACAAGAGGACTTAAACCACAGTGCAACCTTCGATGAAGTTTGCCCTTTTATTGCCCTAAACCACAGAGTAAATAAAATAATGTCTAATAAAGACACAGGCTTCTAGAGGATTTCTTCATTGAAGGTTCCAAAGTTTCTTACCAATTTCTAGTAATAATCATTTGTTTACTTTTGTGGAATGGAAAGAAACTACAGCTCTTCTGAGATTATTCCAGATAATTGACTCACAAAACACCCAACTTCTGCACCACACTACCAACTTTTCCTGAAGCACTTTTCATGGAGAAGGTGAGGGCTTTGGCTGTTATCAGGGTGGAAGACACTGCTCTTGCTTTCTGGGCATGGGCTCCTTCCAGTGCCTGTCCATCTGCAGGACAGACAGAAGGGCTTTGTGAGCAGGAAGTGAAGCTGGAGCCACAAAAGCTTGAAGCCTGTGGAGGCAGGCGTCATGGGCTCCGGATGTCTGCAGAAATAGCTGAAAATGAGCCAATGTGCGAAAAATTGGGAGGCATTCTAAAGCCCTCTCAAGACATCAAAAGCCAAGTATCATAAGAAGTGGAATAAAGAAATAAAAGCTGCCATTTGTATAGCCTTCTCGGGATTTCTACCAATTCCATTAAACCTGAAAATATTTCACTGGATTAATGTTATTCATAACTACAAAAATAAAGGAGACATGTTTTGAAAAACAAAATCAATGTAAAAAGAAAAGAAAATCTTTTGAGGAAGGGAACCTTTGATAATGAATATTTTAGGATTATATTAAACTGCTTGATGATGTCTTTTGCCTGATCTGTCAGTAAATCCAAGGAACCTTCAGACAGTCACATGGAAGTTCATCTTCAGTTCTCTGTATTTCTGCCTCACACCTGGAGGCCAGACAGGACAGATTACCCAGAGCAGCAATGGTGTGTCTCTTCCTAAGAACTGTACAGTGTTGAGATGGATCTAAATGTGGAAATTAAAAAGTGGTCCGAGTCAAGATTTAGAGGGCTGGTATATCAACAAAGATTTTGGAAAAGCATTTCCAGGTGACAGAACTTTCAAAAGTCAGGGTAAAAATGGAATATCATCAACTCTTTCATAACCTGGCAAAGTGTTTATCACTTTCACTTTCCTCTTTGTGAAAAATGTTGAAAATTTTAAATTTCCGTTAAAAGTCTTTTTAAAAGATTTGCATTTAATGGTACAGAGCTGCATAGCTGAGTATGGTAGCCACTGGCCATGTATGGCTACTTAAATGGAAATTTATTAAAATTAATAAAATTTAAAAATTATGTTCCTCAATTGTACCAGCCACATGTAGATGCTCTGTGATCACTAGCTACCGTATTGCATAGTAATGCAATATGGCTAGTAGCTACCATATTGCATGGCACAGACATAAAACATTTCCAACACTGATGAAAGTTCTGTTAAACAGAACTGAACTAAAACAGCTTGTCTGGGTATCTAATATAGGTCATTAGGTCCAGGCTCTTCATCAAGGGCAGTGTACAGGGAGTTCTGGTTCTCTTTCCTTCAGTTTCTTATTATCAGTCTCTTAAGAGGAGGCTCTGGGATCTAGAAGTTTCCAAAACTAATTTAGACATCAAGCTTTTCTTTGTGGAGGAACTTCCAGGGCATTATTCCATGGAGCAAACTTTGGGACATGTGGATCTGTACAATAAGGAGTTTGACATCAATGGACTGTGCCTTCCTCATTTCTCCTCCCCTTCTGTGTCCTGACATAGTAAGTATGTGCTGTTGACCTAACAGTTAGGTGCTAAGGCCAAATGAAAGAGCAAGGGGTCAACAGATACAAGATGAGAGCCATCTAGATTTTGGGCTCCCAAACCAGTTGCATTCTCTATTGGGGTCACCAAATAAGGTAAAACCACTACTCCTCTATACCGTAGTACACACAAGTTTTTTTTTAAACTTCTACATTTGGAATCACCTCTCAGATACACACAATTTCACATTTTCATGGTTTGAGAAAGCAGGAAATGTTCTAAAAGGTATATTTTCCTGAATTATTATTTCATTTGCTAAACTAAGTTTGAAATTTGCTTGGAATTCCAGTCTTCCTCACTGCACTGGAAAGAAAGATGTCTACAGGCTCCAGAACTCTATCTTCATAGTATTGCAGTTTGGACAAGTTCTAATGAAAATTTGATGCTTTAAAAACAACTTGAGTTTTCCTTTTAGTGACATATCTCACCAAAAGCTGGCTGGAGCCTGGGAGGCAAGAGAATATCTTTTCCAAGGAAAACCACAAATACTTTTTTCAAAAAACTCTTCATTGTACTGTAGTTTATTTTTCTTTTAACTGAGCCCTTTTTGAAATCTTGGTGCCTTGGTTGTTGTCCTAACGCTGAAACAGGATGAATACTCTCAGACTCTAGGGGGAGGTTAGAAGGAAAGTGATGGTGAGAGAAAATTGTCTTGATCTCTGTAGAAGCCGGGTGCTAAGCAGACCCTCCACAACCTTTCCGTCCCTTTCGTCTTTGCTCTTCTTTCCTTTGCCCTGATGGCTTCCTCTTTACATCCAAAGACCTGTTTCCTCCAGGAGGCTTTATATCTCCCCTCTTCTAAATGCCTATGATGCTCACCACTGTAGCTCCCACTTGGTGTGGCCCTTGGTCTTCCTACTAAAGTGGATACTTTTGTGCTATGTTTAGTCTCCTAGATGAGCTGAATGGCTCTTTAGAACAAAGAGCAAGATTTAGTGACATCTTTGTTACTTGAGCACTTAGCACAGAATCATGCAAAGACCAGTTATTCAATAAATGATGATGATAGAAACACTTCTGCATACTGCTTACAGTAGATTAGTTATAGCTAAAAATAAAATTTACTTTATTTAAAATTGTCTAATTTAGAATTTGTGATAATACATATGACAAATAGGAGTTTGACAAATTAAAGAATTGCAAAAAATATATTTTTTCATAAATTTAACCTACATTGAAAAATCATTTTAAGATCATTAGAGATAGTCTCATAACAACCATTGTGACAGTGAGGAAGGTAGATAAACTGAATTTATCCCTTTTTACTTGATAGTACTTTGTTTTTTGAGATATACTTCACATAGCATAAAATTCACCAGTTTTAAGTGTGCACATCAGTGAATTTGAATATAATCACTGTGTTGTACAACCATCAGTACTATCTAATTCCAGAGTTTTTCCCTTATCCCTACAAAGAAACTCTACACTCATTAGCAGCTGTCTCTTATACACATCTTCTATACCGTAGTACACACAAGTTTTTTTTTAAACTTCTACATTTGGAATCACCTCTCAGATACACACAATTTCACATTTTCATGGTTTGAGAAAGCAGGAAATGTTCTAAAAGGTATATTTTCCTGAATTATTATTTCATTTGCTAAACTAAGTTTGAAATTTGCTTGGAATTCCAGTCTTCCTCACTGCACTGGAAAGAAAGATGTCTACAGGCTCCAGAACTCTATCTTCATAGTATTGCAGTTTGGACAAGTTCTAATGAAAATTTGATGCTTTAAAAACAACTTGAGTTTTCCTTTTAGTGACATATCTCACCAAAAGCTGGCTGGAGCCTGGGAGGCAAGAGAATATCTTTTCCAAGGAAAACCACAAATCCTTTTTTCAAAAAACTCTTCGTTGTACTGTAGTTTATTTTTCTTTTAACTGAGCCCTTTTTGAAATCTTGGTGCCTCGGTTGTTGTCCTAACGCTGAAACAGGATGAATACTCTCAGACTCTAGGGGGAGGTTAGAAGGAAAGTGATGGTGAGAGAAAATTGTCTTGATCTCTGTAGAAGCCGGGTGCTAAGCAGACCCTCCACAACCTTTCCGTCCCTTTCGTCTTTGCTCTTCTTTCCTTTGCCCTGATGGCTTCCTCTTTACATCCAAAGACCTGTTTCCTCCAGGAGGCTTTATATCTCCCCTCTTCTAAATGCCTATGATGCTCACCACTGTAGCTCCCACTTGGTGTGGCCCTTGGTCTTCCTACTAAAGTGGATACTTTTGTGCTATGTTTAGTCTCCTAGATGAGCTGAATGGCTCTTTAGAACAAAGAGCAAGATTTAGTGACATCTTTGTTACTTGAGCACTTAGCACAGAATCATGCAAAGACCAGTTATTCAATAAATGATGATGATAGAAACACTTCTGCATACTGCTTACAGTAGATTAGTTATAGCTAAAAATAAAATTTACTTTATTTAAAATTGTCTAATTTAGAATTTGTGATAATACATATGACAAATAGGAGTTTGACAAATTAAAGAATTGCAAAAAATATATTTTTTCATAAATTTAACCTACATTGAAAAATCATTTTAAGATCATTAGAGATAGTCTCATAACAACCATTGTGACAGTGAGGAAGGTAGATAAACTGAATTTATCCCTTTTTACTTGATAGTACTTTGTTTTTTGAGATATACTTCACATAGCATAAAATTCACCAGTTTTAAGTGTGCACATCAGTGAATTTGAATATAATCACTGTGTTGTACAACCATCAGTACTATCTAATTCCAGAGTTTTTCCCTTATCCCTACAAAGAAACTCTACACTCATTAGCAGAGCCACACCGTCACCCTCCCCCTGTCCCCTGGAAGCCACTAATCTATTCCGTCTCTATGAATTGCCTGTTCTGGACATGTCGGTGGAATCCTACAAAAGTGTCCTTTTGTATCTGACTTATTTCACTTAACCTGTTCTCAAGGTTCGTGTTGTTGTAGTGAGTATTCATACTTTGTTTTTATACAGGAATACTATTTCTTTGTATGGATATGCCTCATTTTATTTATTCATCATCTGATAGCCACTTGGGTTGTTTATGTTTTTAGGCTGTTATGAGTAATGCTGCTCTGAAAAACTGTGTCTAAGTTTTTATGTGGACATATGTTTTTGGTTCTCTTGGGAATAGAGTTGCCCTTTTCACTCTTTTTAACTCTTCATGAAATCTTTGAAATCATACATTTTTATATAATTTTTATGTACTCACTAAAAGAGATCTGTGAGTGATTTCTCTTTGCTAGAATGTTGCAAACAAAGTGATTTTTTTTTTTCTGAGAAAGCATTTGTTTAGAAACAGTTGTAAATACAGAGAACAAACAGGTAGCTGCCAGAGGGGAGGGATGGGAGGAAGAAATAAACAGGTGAGGGAGATTAAGATGTACAAACTTCAATTTGCAAAATAATGAGTCATGGGCATGAAATGTACAGTGTTAGAATAGAGTCAATAGCTATTATCTTTGTATGGTGATAGATCACAGCTAGACTTACCATGGCGATCATTTTAAAATTTATAGAAATACTGAATCACTACACTGTATAACAGGAACTACCATAGTGTTGTATGTCAATTTCACTTCAGAAACAAACTCATAGAAACGGAGATCAGATTTGTGATTACCAAAAGTGGGGAGTTGCAGGGAGGACTGTGTGAAGACAGTCAGAAGGTATAGACTTCCAATTATTAGATAAATAAGTAATAGAGGTGTGGTGGACAACATGATCAATTTAATTAACACTGCTCTAGGTTATATAACATATAAAAGTTGTTAAGAGAGTAAATCCTAAGTGTTCTCATCACAAAGCAAAACTTCTCTACTTCTTTAATTTCTGTCTATGAGATGAGGGATGTTCACTTAATT
>SJYX01009424.1:0-135410 GCA_006410675.1 Oreotragus oreotragus
GAGAAACACTGGAATGGAAGAAGCACAAGCTGGAATCAAGATTGCCGGGAGAAATATCAATAACCTCAGATATGCAGATGACACCACCCTGATGGCAGAAAGTGAAGAGGAACTAAAAAGCCTCTTGATGAAAGTGAAAGAGGAGAGTGAAAAAGTTGGCTTAAAGCTCAACATTCAGAAAACAAAGATCATGGCATCTGGTCCCATCACTTCATGGCAAATAGATGGGGAAACAGTGGAAACAGTGGCAGACTTTATTTTCTGGGGCTGCAAAATCACTGCAGATGGTGACTGCAGCCATGAAATTAAAAGACGCCTACTCCTTGGAAGAAAAGTTATGACCAACCTAGATAGCATATGGAAAAGCAGAAACATTACTTTGCCAACAAAGGTCCGTCTAGTGAAGGCTATGGTTTTTCCAGTGGTCATGTATGGATGTGAGAGTTGGACTGTGAAGAAGGCTGAGCGCCAAAGAACTGATGCTTTTGAACTGTGGTATTGGAGAAGATTCTTGAGAATCCCTTGGACTGCAAGGAGATCCAACCAGTCCATTCTGAAGGAGATCAGTCCTGGGTGTTCCTTGGAAAGAATGATGCTAAACCTGAAACTCCAGTACTTTGGCCACCTCATGGGAAGAGTTGACTTATTGGAAAAGACTGACGCTGGGAGGGATTGGGGGCAGGAGGAAAAGGGGACGACAGAGGATGAGATGGCTGGATGGCATCACCGACTCGATGGACTTGGGTTTGAGTGAACTCCGGGAGTTGGTGATGGAAAGGGAGGCCCAGCGTGCTGTGATTCATGGGGTCGCAAAGAGTCGGACATGATGAGCGACTGAACTGAACTGAACACCTAACAAATAGACCTACTCTCATTCTGCCGGTGATTCTTCCTGAGGCTGGGGCTTCTCATGCTGAGTTCTTAACAGCTGCAGACACACTTTGCACTGTGGATCTCCCAGTTCCTTCCATCACGGCCCCTTTCTCACTTCATTATTCAAAATCCCGAGAATTTGGTGGTTTTTCTGTCACTTAATGTTTGACTCTCTACTAGAATGGCTGGGACTGTACCGGTTTATCTATCATCATATCCTTGGTGCCTGGCACTGCAGTTGGTACACTGTGAGCCTGGAAGATTATTTGATGAAAGAATAAACAGAAGCAAGAAGAGCAGGAAGGAGAGTGACATACCTCAAAAATCTCAAATCCAGCGATGTCCAGGATCCCAATGAAGGAGGCCCCTTGCCGTTTGGTCCTGTCCAGAGCTTTATTGATGCGGTGAACGAGCCAGCGGAAGAGCCGCTCATAGGTAGCTTTTGCCAAAGCTTCTACTGCAAAATCTGCCTGTAATTAGACAACAGCAGCCTTTTAGTCTGAAAATAATCTCAGCAAAACACTAAAAGCTGTTAGATGGAGGGAATTTAATGATCTACAGTGCCCTCCAAACCCTACAAGAGCACTTACTGCTTAATCATGTCTCAGCTTTACACATCAACAGAGGATATTAGTACAATTAGATACACACTGGAGATAATCAGTGTAGGAGATGGATGAAAATGCCTAGTAAAAATGACTTCGTCCCCCTGCCCCTGGGCTTCTGTGCAGCGTTATCAGCCCAGAGTCCACCATGAAACAGGTGATTCTAACTGCTACATTCCCGGTGCTGTGCCCTCCTCCCCTTACAGGAACAAGGGATCAATCAGGGCACCCCCCTGCTGGGTGGGATGCCAGGGTACACAGCTTTTTCCTCCTGGATGGTTCATCTACCTGGGGAAAATTCAAGGTTATATTTCAAACTTTCTTTTTTATAAGTCACCTCTAAAAATTTTCTGCGGGAAAACAGTCAGCTAGTACCAAAAAACATGTGGATGATGGCGCTTTTATTGGTTCAGTTTGCTACATGCCAACTAGAAGGTGTCATGACCACGGTTATCAGTCACTCAAGCAACTGTGTGATAACTGCGTTAAACTTACTTGTTCTTTGGTCTGGGCTTTCTGCACGTAGTCTCGGCCGACCTTGATCCGGGGGGTGAGAATGGCCCGAGTGAACTCCATCACATTCATGCCAAGAAGATGGCAGAGCTTCTGTGCAACTAGAGGGTAAAAGGCCTCCTAAATACCAGGCTTCTCCTTACTGGCCTCGTCATAGCACATTCAATAAACCCTTGAAACACCTTAGTAATCACCTAGTTTTATTAAGAAATTAAATATAAGTCTTAAGGATAGACAGGTGTTAGGTCTTATAAAAACTACCTTCATCCTTTCATATTAACAACACTTATCCTTAGGCCATAAGAGATGATTAGTCAGCAATTACTTACTCTGGATAGCTTAATAGAAGTTACTAAGTCTTAGAACTCATGGATTATGTACAGAATGAGAAAAATGGTGTTCAAAATATTTTAAATCATGTTAGCAAGATAATTTGTCATGCCTACAGAGTGATCCTAGTACTTTAGTAGGCAAGAAACCTAAGGGATTTTAAAAATCAATTATTTGATTACATGCCTCACATTAAAAAGCTGCTAATTTTGTTATTGTGGATTCTCACCAAATTTAGGGCACTTTCCTCACCAGAAGTTCACTGCCTAATGTCACTAAGGTCCAACACGTGTTCCAATTACTAATGTTTGATTAAGGGTTAAAATAACAATAAAATTCTCTAAGGATAAACACATTTTGAGTCATGTAGAGGCATAACCAAGTTCATTCTCAAAGACGCACTGCATCCCACTCCGCTGATCCAAGTGAACTGCTGGCCACCCAGCAGCACCCCTGGGTGGGCAGGGAGGCTGTGCCTCAGGGAACACTTCCTTTGGTTTATGAGTCTTCTCACCAACTGCCCTCCTCACCCTCTACATCCTGGCTCCTTTCAGTTAATGTACATACGCATTCATGTGTGTACGGGCTGGGTGGGAAGCTGAAAAATACACAGAGGTAGAAAAAGCAAATTGCTCACATTCTTTTTTGTGATGATAAACATCATTTTAGAGGCTAAAAAACACACTTTATAGAGTGACTCTATCTTGGCTTACTCTTCTCCACAAGGAAAACAAGTTCCCTTATTACATGTTCTACTTCTAAGCCTTATTACTCTGTTATTTGCCACTTTTGTTTTTCTTTACAGTCATTTTCAATCTAAAAGGTAACAATCTGCCAATATCACTGAGAAAACTCCAGTGGGGAGCAGGTAAATGTTTGGGTGTCACTGGGAATGGAGCCCTTGACCCTTACTGTGCCCCATGGTCACTGAACACATGCCTCTAGCGCCCGCCATCCCACAGATCAGTGGTTAGACCTGGCAGACTTTTCTTGGTTTTCCATAGCGGCAATAATGACCCTAATTTCCCAGTTCTCACCCGCTCTGTTGGTGACTGTTTTTCCAGATTTTAATCTAGTTTCAAACTCTCTTATATCCAAAGCCCAGTAACTGAAATGTGCTCTTCCTTTTGGTTCATTATTATGTCTGTGATAAATCTCTGTGACTAGATGTACTTTTCTCGTTCAAACCTGTGGTGCTTCTGGTACTACAGGTTAACAGCTATTTGCTGTATTTACCTTATTCATTGGAGGTGAGGGGGTGGGTGGGGAGGATGAAGGAGAATGGTCTGGAGTGATGTGCTAATGAAGGTAATTTTAGTTTTAGTCCTATTAATGATAGCAGAGAATAAGACTTTTCTAAAAAATGCCATTTTGATACCAACATGTAAAAATGCCATGGGAAATTAACATATAATAATATATTAACCTGATGAAATAAGCCGGTCACCAAAGACAAACACTGAATAATTCTACTTATACGAGGTGCCCAGACTCGGCCTATTCAGAGAGACAAAGTAAAATGTCGGTTGTTGGGGGATGGGGATACAGGGACTTGTTTTTAACTTGGCAAGATGAAGTCTAGAGAGTGACTGCATGATAATGTGAATATATATTACTGAACGATACACATAAAAAAGGGTTAAAATGACAGACTTTGTTATGTGTAATTTTATCAGAATTAAAAATTTTAAAAATACTGATAACCTGAAAAACTCTGGTAAGAGAAAGCAGAAATATCATCAATACAAACAGAAGTCCAGGTGTATATATCCACTTCAAGCCCTCATTTTCTGATCCTGAGTTGAGCATCAGACTGAAATGTTTACAAATGAAGTATCTGGGATTTGCTTTGAAATAATCTAGGAAAGGGAAGTGGCATAAACGAAACACAGGCCAGGGGCTGGTGGTCGTCTACGCCAGGAGACAAGAATGTGGTAGGAGGTCCTTCCACTCTGCTCTCCCCTTGCACATGTTTAAATTATGCTGTAGTTAAAAAGTACAAACTCTGGCATACTGTAACAGTGCAAGTGTTAATTAACCACCACTACCTAATACAGAGAAGGCGATGGAACCCCACTCCAGCACTCTTGCCTGGAAAATCCCATGGACGGAGGAGCCTGGTGGGCTGCAGTCCATGAAGTCGCGAAGAGTCGGACACGACTGAGCGACTTCCCTTTCACTTTTCACTTTCATACACTGGAGAAGGAAATGGCAACCCACTCCAGTGTTCTTGCCTGGAGAATCCCAGGGATGGGGGAGCCTGGTGGGCTGCCGTCTCTGGGGTCGCACAGAGTCGGACACGACTGAAGCGACTTAGCAGCAGCAGCAATTACCTAATATAGGTAATAATTCGAGAAAATTTATAGATTGTAATTATTTAAAGCTTCTTATTCAATAAAAAGCAATTAATGTTACTTCTATTACTGGGGATGTAATGAACAGCCAGGAGNTGGTGGGCTGCCGTCTCTGGGGTCGCACAGAGTCGGACACGACTGAAGCGACTTAGCAGCAGCAGCAATTACCTAATATAGGTAATAATTCGAGAAAATTTATAGATTGTAATTATTTAAAGCTTCTTATTCAATAAAAAGCAATTAATGTTACTTCTATTACTGGGGATGTAATGAACAGCCAGGAGACAATGACACTGGAGCCATTTTGGCTTTTAAAAAACAGTTGTTCTATAAACGAATCAGGAAAGAAAAAGGAGAGAAGGATGCTCCTGGGAGGCAAAAGAACGTTCTGGTAACAAAGCACTGAGTCAAAACACAGATGCCTCAGCTTTCTTTGTGTCTTCAGACTGTTGGAAGCAGACCTCACAAGGCTTGCAAACACATTTTGAAGTGAAGTTGCTCAGTCGTGTCCGACTCTTTGTAACCCAATGGACTGTACCCCACCAGGCTCCTCCATCCATGGAATTTTCTAGGCAAGAGTACTGGAGTGGGTTGCCATTTCCTTATGGTTCACAAATTTTTGTTTTTAACTGCTGTGAATTTCAATCCATTTTTAATATTTAAAAGTTTGAAAATTTCATATTAAAATCTAGGTTTCCACCTTCCTCTGAAAAATCAGTTCTGGTTAGCAGCCCTGGACCTGCATTCTGGCAAGGAGAAAACTGGCTGGAAGCCAACAGCTGCAGCTCCCTTAGGCACGAGCCATGGGGTCTCTTCAGCCCACTCCCAAGTCCTAACCCCCGTCACTAAGGCAGGGTCCCCACACACGCTCCTTAGCTGGCACTCCATCCTCCTCCCTCCTTTTTGGAATCAGACTGCCCCTTATGTAGGCATGTGGAGCCTCATGGGAGACACCTCAGGATGCTTTTATGCTCATGTTGTAACACATTTTTGGAGAATACAACAGGCCATAGAAACAGAAATAAAATCAGTGTTCATCCGCCTACCTGTATTTTCCGGCATGGAGGCTTGATCAGTGTTTCGCTCCTTTTTGAAAGAAATATTTCCAAACTGAAGCACTGAAGATACCACTTTAAGCATTGCTGTATGTTGATATAGAAAGAAAAAAAAATTAAGGTATGATATCAAAATGTAGAGGACATATTCTAATGTATTTTCTGCTAAAAATTAGCTATACAAAACTTTTCAGAAAGATGAGTCTCAGGATTTCATAAAATTAAGAGGCAGGTCCCATTAATTTCACAATCATTTTCTAGTTTAGGTTTTTTACCCCTAATTTATAAGTCTTGGTAAAACTGAGCATCAGAATCTTATTAGAGAAATCACACATACACAGAATCTCTTCATGGGAAAAGCCCATTATATGCATTGCCTCCATTGTCTCCTGGAAGTTATCTTTGTCTTGCTGTCCCGGAATAGGAATATAGCCATTGGAGAGAAATCTGTAGTTATTAAATCCTTCAAGGAGCAAATCAGCTGAAAAACAGAATACAACGTCATAAATAGTCATCAACAGACTGAAGCACAGCCCCATCTTCAAACTGGACCCACAGGACAGAAAAACATCTGATCCACCACCACCACATTTTACATTCTCACATTAAATACCCAGGCTTCCGGGATCTGTACAATGAAAGAAACGATGATGTAAGCAACAGAAATCTCAGCAGGGGATTTTGGGACAGTGGTTTATACCATATTTGAAATCAGATAGCTGGGAAATGATATCAATTTTCTAGATAAGTAAACTTTATTGTTTCCAGATTTAAATACTGCAGACATCTTTTGAGGAGGAGCCTTCAAACCCATACTCTATGTTCCTGGTGTGGAACATGGGCCCGCCAAGTCCTGAGCCCAGCCAGCACCCGGGAGCCCCTTCTCCATGTCAGTCTGCTTAGTGGTCCATTTGCCTTTGAGAGCGACGTCTGACGTAGCACTAATCTGACAGAGTATTATAACAGACGTGCCCACTGATTCTCTTACTTCAGGGGACATGAATAAGCAAGAACAAGCTCCTTTTCAATAAATGTGTTCTCAAGAAAAGAAGAGCGTGCAAAATAGGAAAACATGGTTTTTCCTACAGCAGATGTTATCTGGGCTTCTGGCTTTATGTGTCACTGGTTCTCCTGCAGAAAACTTCTGATCACACTAACCCCTTAATTCTTATCTACATCACATGGAGCTTCCACTGGGCATTGATTTTTAAAAAAAGAAAATTCCTTCTTTTAACAGTTATTTTCTTGATTCATTACTGCTTTCAGTCTGCCAGGCTGAAAATGAGGGTTTTCTTCCCTTCAGCATTACCTATTGCATACCCTTCAAATTTTAGTCTCTCAATGGCAATTACTCTATATACTGCTTTTTTTTTTTTTCCTTGCAGGTCTTTAATTTCTGGGTTTAATGCTTCCACAGATGATCCATGGTTAATAAAAGCCTAGATCTCAAGTGAGAAAAGGATTGTAGGGTTTTATATGTCTATTGTGATATCTAAATAACATACATACTAATTCTAGAGAAGCAGCATTTACTCTGAGACTCAGAAGAAACCAAAAAGTTGTATATCTTCTTCTGACCCAGCAAAATTCTGACCCAGAAAAGAACTTACTTTTTACCTTGTCCAACTCTAAATTTCTGGTCTTTGTGATTCACAAAATAAATAAAAATCCACACAGGCGCTTTCTAGTACTACTGGAAGGTTAACATACATTCAGTTGTAAATCTAGGAATACACACGTGTATTCAGTTTAACTTTATTAAATAAATTTATTTTTCATTAATTTTATAGTTACAAGTTTTGAAACAAAATTTGTATAAAACACATCATATGCCTTCAAATTTAACATTATTTTAAAAGAAAAGTACAAAAGATAATATAACACCATCCATATGCTTGCCACTTAAAGTACCTATCCCATGGCTTGAAGTTCAATTTCACTGTCATAATTGAGCCAGCTAAAATTTTGGTGTGTGTGTGTGTGTGCATAATTCTACAACTGTTCTCTTTCTCAAAAAAAGGTATTATAAAAGATATTTAACTGAACATAAAACAGTAAAAAAAAAAAATCTGTAACTTACACTTCAGATGTTCTCCTGCTCCAGATAACAACTGGTAAAAGATATGAAAAGTGCGCTCATCTTTTGCTTGACGAACAGCACGCGATTTTTCCAGAAGGTCTGAGCAACGGTGGTTAAGGGTGACAATGAAAAGGTGGTCTCCTCTCAGGGTCTGTACACATTTGTAAGATTTTTCTTTCTTTAGAATACAGTAACTAGTCTGCAATGAATCACTCTAAATGACTGAATTTTGTATGTGGAAAAAGAAAAGACATGCAATTTCTGTTTCTTACTAATCTTCTAGAACCTCTGAACTTGCAGGGAGCTTGAAGATCAGAGCGCTTCCCTCACCCCTCCTCCACCCACACTACCCTGACTTGGATTATGTTCAAAGAACAAAGCTCTACACAAGGAGCCGTGAGATGCTATAAAAAAAAAAAGGGAAGCCAAGTTGTCTGAGGTGGAAAAGCCTTGAAACAGCAGACTTATTATTGCAATTTCACAAAGAAGGAAACCAGGGCACAAAGAAATTACTCAAACAGCACAGACAGAAACCAAAACTTTGCTGGACTCCAAAATATGTATAACTCTGGTACTACTCCAGTCAGTTTGTACCTGTGTATCAGACCACCACAGCCCCGTGTGGGTATTAGGGGTGTGCATCTGGGGCCTGTTTGGTTTCTCTGTCCACTGAGTCTGGATCCTCCTGGAATATCTCTGCATTGACAGTCACACTGGACTCCCAAGAGTCTGTTTTACTGCTTTGGAAGAGAATTATCTTCTCTGAATTAAATCTTCCTGGGGCCACCAAAGCAAACTGTGCATGTGCATACAGCCTAATTTTAATTAGAAATCGGCCTACCCCAGACCCACCGTCCACATTCGGTGAAGCGTGCATGCACATGAAGGATGCTCTTCAGCATGAAGTGACTCTAGCGCGACGGTCGCCAACCCTTTTGGCACCAGGAATTGGTTTTGTGGAAGACGATTTTTCCATGGACCAGAGTGAGGGTGGTTTGGGGATGATTTGAGCGCATTACATTTACTGTGCACTTTGTTTCTATTATTATTACATTAGTTCCACCTCGGATCATCAGTGTTAGATCTCAGAGGCTGGGGACCCCTGCTCTGGATCCATTTGCCTGTCATGTTCAAGTGTTTGCCCTGTTTTCTGGCTCTGAGCATATTTAGAGACATAAAATATAGTTCTAAATTAACAGGAAAAATCTGATCCATCCCTGACCGGAGGGCCAGAAACAGTATCTATCACAAAGAGTATTAACAAGTATAGAGAACTGTCAGCTGTTATTTCCTAATTGGGACATTATCATTCAGAATAATTTCTAATTTATTCTTTTTAATCAAACTAATTCTCTCTATAGATCCATCATTCCTTAAGGCTATTCTATGCTTGTGACATTTCTTAGGACTAGTCTATGTGTTTGACTTTTTTTCCCCCTCTGATTTTATTCTGCTTTACACTAACTGAAACTGCTTCAACTCTGTAGATTGTAAGGTTTGTTTTAATGGGGCATGGTCACTCTGCTAACATCAAAAGTAGATGGGGAAAAAAATGGGCTAATACAGCAGTAACTGAAGATGTTATTCACCTAAATGTGCTATGAGCACACAAGCGCTTCCTGGGTCCATTTGCCTGTACAGGTGTTCTCACCTTAGTGGGACCCTCCACTCCCCCAGCCATGTGACCAGATCATGACCCAGTGTCAAAACCAAACAACAACAAAATATCACTCTGGAGTTCATATTCAGTAGTTGAAGGTATCTAAACAAGTCACAATTTCTCTGGGCTTAAGTTTTATCATCTGGGAAATGGAAGAGGCATCACAGAGGATGGCCACCAGGCTGCAGGAAGATGAAATCAACTCTCTATTTTGAAAAATGCAATTATGAAAAAGGATACATGTTTCAATGTTGGCCCCAACGATATAGCCAGTTACATCAAAGTTGATCCGAATAAACTTGCCCTGAAAATAAATTACAAAAAAAAAAAAAAAAACTGAAAATAAATTAAGGACACAGAAGATCTGAACCCTACAATAAATAAGCCAAAGTTACTCTCTCATGTATACACAAGTTGGTTACAAAAATGGAATCTTAATTATATTATCCCAAATAAAAGGGAAAGAAAAAGCCTCAATAAACGTAGGGCTGGCGTAGGTTACTTTACCGTACATAATAAAAATGAAATGCTAACCATTTAAAACTTTTTAAAAGTTCTTCTAAATAATCTGAAAGATTTAAATATTTTAAAAGAACACTGTATCCAGTCCTCTAATGCTAGATTTGATTAAAGTGAAAAATAAAGATGATTTCCTAAGAAAACAGAAACTCATTCAAAGAAAAACAAGAGAAAAGTTGAACAGACTATGGAAATAATAAAATATAATTACTCCTTTAAAAATGATGGATTGGTCTTAAATAGTTTAGCAAATTCCTTAAGGAATACTGAATTGTCTTACTATACACATAACTGTTTCAAGGGAAACAGAAAATAGTGATTCTTTCACAATCCATTTTATAAAGTTATCATAACACTAAATATACAAGGTGGCAAACATATCATAAAAAACATATCAGAAAGCAAAATAAAAGTAAATATCTTACTTGCAAATATAGATATAAAAGGCCAAATTAAATATACTTTGTAAAACCAAGGAACACAACAATGATCAAGAATCCCAGGACTGCTAAGGACTGATATTCGTAAACATACTAAAACTACTCATCACCGGAAAAGGCAAGGGATGGGACGGCTTCTCGGTGGACGTGGACAAGCAGATTCCAAAATTTAAGGGAAATGAAGAAGACCTAAAGAAATCACAATGATTTTTGAGAGCTCTAGGACTCGCACTACTTGATTTCAAGAAGCTATAGGATAATTAAGACAGCTATAGGATAATTAAGAAGGTGTGGTACTGGTGTATGGACAGAGATACAGATCAACAGAGCAGTGTACAGTCCAGGAGCTGAAAGCCTTGCTCTGCACAGGAAGTGCATGGCTAGTTTGATACAGCTAAAGTATCATGCCATCACAGTAACAGATGCACATTTCACTAAGGGTCTGCTTTGGACGCCAGTAAACCCCAAAGTGTTTGAGAGGGAGGTAAAAAACATGATTCCTTAATGAAGCAAAAGCATTTTGAGCAAAAGCATGCCTCTTAGCACCTCTCAAACAGTTATGTATAAAGTCACTCACTACGTTTATAAATTATCAAAACACTGGTTAAACTGAAACAACTCTGGACATGGGTCTAACATTTGTAACTGAGTATATGCATACAACAGAATACTGAAAAAGAGGATGGTGACACCAATATCAGCAACACCCTCAAGCTTAAAAGTGGATCTTTGTGTCACAGAACTTAAGGAGGTAACGATTTAAATTCTATCAACTACCAGGCAAATCCATCTTTAAGAGGCTGCTGGTGAGCATTTAGCAATTACTTCCATAGAGAATTTGTTAATTACTTTAGAGTCACAAAATAAAAATGACAATTTGCTTGCTTATTTGGTTAGTTTTATTTCATGAAGGGAGAGAAAGTTTTGTTTGGATTTTTTTTTTAACAGGTGAAAAAACTTTTCCTCCTTTTCAGATGGACTAGTGATATTATGTAAGAGGACTTAATAATAACAGTTAAGACAAATACACAAATAACAGTTAATACAAATAAAATGGTTGAGGCATTGAGATATGCTGACACAACGGCCCCCAACTCCAGGAGAAGCAAGGCTGTGCTTTTTCAGCACCTGCAGAAGAACAACGTGGCCCAAGCACATCCAGGGGACTGAGAGACAGTGCTAAGGGAACAGAGAAAGGATTCCCCTGATAGTCAGGTGGAGCTGGGTAGTCTTTCGGTTTATCAAGTACATTCATTAGCTTCAAGCTGAACAGTAATTTAAAGGGAGGTTCTGTGCTTGTTTCGAGTTCTCTTAAAACTACTACAGAGAGTAGCATTCCACGATAACAGTGCAGTCTGATTTCAACTTCTAAATTGTAAGGAAAACTACCCCATTATTTTCAAGTCTGGGCACACAGCTATTCAGAGTGGCAATCATAAACACCTTTACTCTCTTCTGACAACAGGTTCTCACTTATTATTGCCTTTGCATTGTCAGAATGCAATACTGGAAGAATACCTAAAACGTCTGACAGTCTATAATCCTGTGAAGAGAGGAAGATCTTTTTCGATCTATAACTGTAAAACATTTTCATTTTTAGATTTACAAGCACCGATTAGAGTGGTCAATCCAATGAGTCTCTTCATTTCGACGCCATCTACTTCCTAAAGTTACTCTCTCATGTATACACAAGTTGGTTACAAAAATGGAATCTTAATTATATTATCCCAAATAAAAGGGAAAGAAAAAGCCTCAATAAACGTAGGGCTGGCGTAGGTTACTTTACCGTACATAATAAAAATGAAATGCTAACCATTTAAAACTTTTTAAAAGTTCTTCTAAATAATCTGAAAGATTTAAATATTTTAAAAGAACACTGTATCCAGTCCTCTAATGCTAGATTTGATTAAAGTGAAAAATAAAGATGATTTCCTAAGAAAACAGAAACTCATTCAAAGAAAAACAAGAGAAAAGTTGAACAGACTATGGAAATAATAAAATATAATTACTCCTTTAAAAATGATGGATTGGTCTTAAATAGTTTAGCAAATTCCTTAAGGAATACTGAATTGTCTTACTATACACATAACTGTTTCAAGGGAAACAGAAAATAGTGATTCTTTCACAATCCATTTTATAAAGTTATCATAACACTAAATATACAAGGTGGCAAACATATCATAAAAAACATATCAGAAAGCAAAATAAAAGTAAATATCTTACTTGCAAATATAGATATAAAAGGCCAAATTAAATATACTTTGTAAAACCAAGGAACACAACAATGATCAAGAATCCCAGGACTGCTAAGGACTGATATTCGTAAACATACTAAAACTACTCATCACCGGAAAAGGCAAGGGATGGGACGGCTTCTCGGTGGACGTGGACAAGCAGATTCCAAAATTTAAGGGAAATGAAGAAGACCTAAAGAAATCACAATGATTTTTGAGAGCTCTAGGACTCGCACTACTTGATTTCAAGAAGCTATAGGATAATTAAGACAGCTATAGGATAATTAAGAAGGTGTGGTACTGGTGTATGGACAGAGATACAGATCAACAGAGCAGTGTACAGTCCAGGAGCTGAAAGCCTTGCTCTGCACAGGAAGTGCATGGCTAGTTTGATACAGCTAAAGTATCATGCCATCACAGTAACAGATGCACATTTCACTAAGGGTCTGCTTTGGACGCCAGTAAACCCCAAAGTGTTTGAGAGGGAGGTAAAAAACATGATTCCTTAATGAAGCAAAAGCATTTTGAGCAAAAGCATGCCTCTTAGCACCTCTCAAACAGTTATGTATAAAGTCACTCACTACGTTTATAAATTATCAAAACACTGGTTAAACTGAAACAACTCTGGACATGGGTCTAACATTTGTAACTGAGTATATGCATACAACAGAATACTGAAAAAGAGGATGGTGACACCAATATCAGCAACACCCTCAAGCTTAAAAGTGGATCTTTGTGTCACAGAACTTAAGGAGGTAACGATTTAAATTCTATCAACTACCAGGCAAATCCATCTTTAAGAGGCTGCTGGTGAGCATTTAGCAATTACTTCCATAGAGAATTTGTTAATTACTTTAGAGTCACAAAATAAAAATGACAATTTGCTTGCTTATTTGGTTAGTTTTATTTCATGAAGGGAGAGAAAGTTTTGTTTGGATTTTTTTTTTAACAGGTGAAAAAACTTTTCCTCCTTTTCAGATGGACTAGTGATATTATGTAAGAGGACTTAATAATAACAGTTAAGACAAATACACAAATAACAGTTAATACAAATAAAATGGTTGAGGCATTGAGATATGCTGACACAACGGCCCCCAACTCCAGGAGAAGCAAGGCTGTGCTTTTTCAGCACCTGCAGAAGAACAACGTGGCCCAAGCACATCCAGGGGACTGAGAGACAGTGCTAAGGGAACAGAGAAAGGATTCCCCTGATAGTCAGGTGGAGCTGGGTAGTCTTTCGGTTTATCAAGTACATTCATTAGCTTCAAGCTGAACAGTAATTTAAAGGGAGGTTCTGTGCTTGTTTCGAGTTCTCTTAAAACTACTACAGAGAGTAGCATTCCACGATAACAGTGCAGTCTGATTTCAACTTCTAAATTGTAAGGAAAACTACCCCATTATTTTCAAGTCTGGGCACACAGCTATTCAGAGTGGCAATCATAAACACCTTTACTCTCTTCTGACAACAGGTTCTCACTTATTATTGCCTTTGCATTGTCAGAATGCAATACTGGAAGAATACCTAAAACGTCTGACAGTCTATAATCCTGTGAAGAGAGGAAGATCTTTTTCGATCTATAACTGTAAAACATTTTCATTTTTAGATTTACAAGCACCGATTAGAGTGGTCAATCCAATGAGTCTCTTCATTTCGACGCCATCTACTTCCTTTTAATCACTTTCAGATACGATTTTGCCTGCAGCATTTGTCCTTTTATAAACCATACTGGATAAATGCTGATCCACAAACATCACAAAAGACAAAAGAGCACTGTCACTCGGCCATGCAGAACACCAGTGGTCCAGATTCGTATTTCAACATTCTGAGTGAGGAAATTCTTCCTCTTGAAAGATTAACTGGATGCCAAAGACATATTTCCTTTTGGTCTTTAGAAATACATTGTTCCTGAAACTGAGAAAATTTAAGGCTACACCATTTGGAGACTCAGTCTGAGACCTGCGGAACCAAGTTCGCCACCATCGTTAAGAGCCTACAATGCTGCCTATCTCTCTGCATTCATCTTCGCATTCATCTAATATTTGTGAAATGTGTTCCTCTGTCACTCTTTTCTCTTGTCCATTTTGGTGAAAACTTTTGATTTTTCAACTATGTTCACTGAAAGCTAAAAGTAGACTAAAAAATGCTCTCTGCAGCACTCTTTCATACCTTCTTGAAAGAGAGTGCAATTCTTTGGGCAACAAGCAAACTAAAGGACGATGCAGTAGTCACTGTGACAGCATCCGACTAGGCAGTTCCATTACTCTTTATTATTCTGGTCTTGTTTTAACATTGTTGGGGATAACTGATGAGTAATGATGAATCAATTCCCAGGATGATGAAATAGCAAAATGTTACAAAATACAGAAAAGATCACTAATATATCATAGTGATAAGATTACTAAAACCCTTAATTTTTCTATATATAATGGTCCAAAGGAATCATATGGTAGTTATGAGAGAAATGAGTTTTATTCTATTTTTTAAAATAAGTCAATTCCATCCTTTTTATGTGGAAGACCCTTAAGAAAGAATAAAGTTTAAAAACTAACAGTCCTTACAGATAGTTAGAACTGTTAAAAAAAGAAACTAAAGTAAAATCAGGTCCTGATGGTTATTATGAGGCTTACAATTCTTTACAACTTTTTTTTTTTAATAATTAATTTTTATTTTTATTTTTATTTTTTTTTTTGTATTTATTTATTTTTTTACACGAACTCAACTTTTAAATAGCTGTATCATTTATACAATACTTCACTGAGCTAAAAAAAAATAGCTATTTTAAAAGAGAGTAGTCAAGATAATATTATTACTTCAAAACTGTAAAGAACACACTGCCAACCCACTGCTCAGATACTTTTTCAAAATTTTCTTTAACACTGTAGAAAAGTTAATCAAAGTCATATCATACCACCTAATTCTTGCTGAGTATTTCACTTAAAACTTTGTTGTACAGTAAAATAAACTTTCAGCTTTCAATAACTTGTCTAATTTCTTTATTATACATTAATCTACATGCTGTTAAAGCTTCCAACTTCTTATACTATTTTATATTCCCTTTTCTTTACACTCTACATCACAAGTTCAAAATTCATTAAAAAATTCCTTATTTGGGCAAAAGGACAAAGTTACCATACTGGCAATGTTGAACTCTAATAACTTTAAAATCTTACACAGAACATAGTCCATTTTATATTTGGTGAGCTTATTTTTCCTTTATTTCATAGGAGAATATAAACTAAAAAAAGGAAGTTATATTCAAAGGAGATATTGGAAGGAAAAAAAAAAGCATCCTAAATTGTGGGCTTCTGAACAGGTAACCTAAAAAGAAATGTCCCAGATTATTTTAGACATGTGATCACTTAACTTGGATAAACAAGCAAAGTCACCAACACACAACACCTAACTTGCATATCAGCTCCACAAGCAAAGTCACCAACACACAACACTTAACTTGCATATCAGCTCCCTAGCCATCGGTCCACTTTCCTTTTCATAACCAGCACCTGTAGCTGCTCTAACCATTACAGTTAGTGCCAGACAAGTGTCTTCTGGTTGAATGAAAAGGCCCAGGCAAAAAATCATGAAGAAAGTGGGGAGAGTGAGGAAGCCTACATGTGGAGAGGGAGCAGTAGATGGGGGTGTCCCTCCAGCCCTCCCCTGACTCCAAAGAAAACTAGTACCTCCTCACATACCGAATCAGTACTCTTTCAGAATTAACATTTTTGTTAACATACAAATCTAGACCAAAGTGGACAACAAGTTGAGTTTTACTATTAAGTGGGTTGGGTCCTCCAGTCTTTTAAACACGATATGAAGAAACTTGTGGAAGACTTTGCTGTTGTTCAGTTGCTAAGTCATGTCCTAAGTCAGAACTCTTCGTGACCCCACGGATTGCAGTATGCCAGGCCCCCCTGTCCGTCACCTTCTCCCAGAGTATGCTCAAACCCATGGCCATTGAATCACTGTGGAAGATGTCTGCTCTGTATCTGATTCCCATACAGGTCAGACTGGGGTACTCAGAATATTCAACCAGGATTTCGTCAACAAAGGAAAAAGCAAAACCAGGACAAGTATTTTACGTCATGTATGAATGACAGAGGATGCGCTCTGGCGCCATGCACACTGTGTTCCGATCCAAGGACAACTAAGTGCATCACCTGCAAGTCTACAGCAGACACGAGCATCCTCTCTGTTACGTAAAACCGAGACTGAGGAATTTCACTCACAAGAGGCAGCAGGACAACTGGGATATTTTGATACTAAAAGAAAATTAGAAAATTATCTTAAAGAATTTTATCCCTTCTGAATTGACATTGACTTTCTAGAACTTTTTCTGGTGGGTGGTTTCGACATATCCATAGTCATTAAACCTACATTGTTAGCACCTTACTACAGGGACAATGCAGTCTTCATGCTCTGAAAATACTTTTTTTCTTTCTTCCTAATTTGTATTTAAAGTTGTTGTAAGACCTGTACTAGAAAACATAGTAGCCTAGACAGTGTGCTCTGTGTGTCAGTGAGTTTGCTCCAGGAAGAATCTCCAGTCTGAAGGTAGCTATTTCCCCTAAATGGGAAAACTCATTCGGGAAGTAATTAGCCAGGACACAATCCCAAGGCCAGATGGCTATTTTAAATGCTCTAGCTATTTTAATCTCCCAACTACACCAGAGGCTTTATGTTAATGAGTAAAATGAGTTTTCTTATGAATTAAGTGGCCTTGTTACTTAGTATAATGGATGTTTGAAATTCCTGGGGGAAAATGAGTGATATTAAGAGCCCTGCTCTGACTGGAAATACACAGACGTCCACCAGCCAGTCTGCTGTGGGCCGGCTGTCAGGGCTGCGGCAAGCCCCAAGGGCTGGGAGGGCAGCAGCTCGCTTGGAGGACGAGGGATGCCCCGTGTAAACCCCATCCTATCTTGGATGCCAATTACGGAAAGTCTGGGTGAGAGTACTAAAGACAGAGCATCGAACGTGTTCAATTTACCTACAAAACTGATTTTGGTGCCTGCTGGCTAATACAGGTGAGGGTACAGAACTCTGACTCACTTTCCCTGTAAACTGGTAGCCAAGCAGTGGGGAAGTCACCTGGAGCCTTTATCTGACTCCAATGATTGGAAGCTAATTAGCTATTAATACCTCGAGGTACATAACTTGGGAATTGCCAAACTGGCCCAAATCTTTGCAAAGGAAGGAAAAAAAGAGAAAAGAACAAAAAGGGAAAAGATTTGAGGAAGTATGGAGAGTGATCCCCACTAAAGCTTTCTGAGAGAAGATGTATCTGCCGATACAATCATTTTGAAATTGAAATCCCTGTTTCAAAGTTTCATTACAAGAGAGTCATTTTACATAAACCTCTCCATCTGGAATGCATCTGACTTCTCAGTAAACAGAGAGCTGGACTAACTGTGAACAATTATTTTCATAAGGGTAATGCTCTCCTAAAGAATCTCTTTTAATACAAACCATATGCTAGCATCTTTGGAAAAAAAGATATTCTTCAGGAAATTACTCGTCTATATCAGATCAAAGAAATGGAAACAAACGGATTCTAAAGTTTATGGAATTTATAGTTTCAAATATTTTCACTGCAAGCACGTGGCTTTAAATAATGACTACATGGAATTCCACTGGACACACAATTCATCTTTTAACATCACACTGCTCTTTCATGTTGATGTTCAACCTCAACCCCAGGCCTGGCCTAGCCATGGTGCCAGAGCCTCTCTCCTAGCCAGAGCCCCACACTTCTAAATCTGGGGCATAGGCACTATGGAAAACAGTATGGAGGTTCCTTAAAAAGTTAAAAATAGTTACCATATGATCCAGCAATCCTGTTCCTGGGCATATATCCGGAAAAGATGAAAACTCAAATTCAAAAGATATATGCACCCCAATTTCATAGCAGCACTATTTATAATAGCCAAGACATGGAAGCAACCTAAATGTCCATCAACATGTTTATCAACAATGATTAAAAATGTGGTATATGTGTATATATATACACATACATACATATACATATATATACACATACACAATAGAACTCATTCATAAAAAAGAATGAAATTGCCATCTGCAACAAGACAGATGGAGCTAGAGATCTCACACAGAGTGAAGTAAGTTAGACAAAGAAAGACACAGATATGACACTGCTTACACGTGGAATCTAAAAAATAATGCAAATGAATTTATTTACAAAGCAGAATCAGACTCACAGACGTAAAAAACAAACTTATGGCTACCAAAGGGAAAGGGAGGACAGGGATAAATTAAGAGTATGGGATTAACCCACATATATTACCACATATGGAACAGATAAGCCACTAGGATTTACTGTATAGCACTGGGAATGATATAAGTTAATATCCTGTAATAACGTGTAACAGAACAGAATCTAATATATATATATGTATAACTGAATCAATTTTGCTATATATCTGAAACTAACACAATGTTGCAAATCAACTATTAAAATAAAGGCAAAAAAATTAGGGCATGCATATTCCCAAAGAGCCTGGCAAGTGCAACATGCTACCTGAGCTCAAATGTATGTGATGGCAAGTGATCAAAAAGTTAAAATCCAAATGAAGGTGAGCTCTGTCCACTGATTAGTCCAAGGGTCTAAAAGAGTGTCTAGCACTTAGTAGGCAACCACACTGTAACTGAACGGATTCCACAAAGACGTCTACACACCTACTATATACGTGGGAGGCAGAGCCAGCAACTCAGGATCTGGAAAGCAAGATGGGAAGGGCCCCTACCATCAAGGATCTTATATCCAAGCAGGAAAGAAATCACAGATGAGCCCAGCACAAATCACAGACTGTGGGAAGTGCCATGAAGGAAAACAGCAGGACGCTGGGAGAGAGAACACAGGGGAAGTCTCCTCAGATCTGATTTAGGTTTTGAGACAAATGAGGAGTACAGGGGACAAAGATGGAGAAACTTGGACAGACTGGAAATATGTTCTGGAAATGGACCCACACAATTCACTCCTGGCCTGGACATGAACCATGACAAAAGGCTCAATCAAGAATGACTCTTAGGTATTTTGGTGTTGATTCTATTTTGTTTTACGCTTAAGCAACTGGGTGACTTGATTGTATCGTTTATTCACCTAAGACTTACAAAAAGATACTTTGAAAGAAAAAGAAAAAAGTTCCATTTGGAATATGTCAATTTGAGAAATCTATTAGACATCCAAATGGAGATAACAAGTAAGCAGAACAGTGATCAGCAAAGAATAGGTGCTTAATTAATGATTAACTGAAATGCACAACAAAAAAACCAATCATGTAAAATTTGAAAATGAGTCTACACTGGCTACTATAGATACCGTAGATCAGTGGTTCTCAATTTGGGATCCCCTAGGGTTCCTACACTTGGCATCTCGTGGGTGGAGGCCAGGCATATTGCTGAACGTTCTGCAATGTGCAGGAGGCCCCACAACAGAGTTATCTCCACACATGAGTTATATGGAGGTTGAGAAACTCTCCTCTGATGTGCTCCTTTAAATGGCTCTTTTAACCGCCTGAGAACCAGGGTTGGCAATACCCACTGAATACTGCCAAAATGTTTTAACTGAATGTGGAATGAGAGTTGATCAATGGAACTAATATTGCTAAAAATCAACCTTCTTGTGTTACTGTGCACTTAACGCCTTATGATAATAGTAACTGGTTACAAAACTTTCTTTAAAAAAATACTATACATATCAACGTAAAGTTGACTTTCTAAAAATTAAAACTCAAAGTCAACAATTTAAAGGCATCTTTGTTTCTTGGTTGAATGATTAGCTATGTCTAACAACACTGCCTTAATCAAAAATCTTTTCTAAAAAGATTAGCTTTTACTATATTAGGTGGAGCATACTTAGTGATGATTATTCAGTAGCACAAGCACTTTGGAAGGGAGAACTTCAGCTG
Source organism: Oreotragus oreotragus (assembly GCA_006410675.1). NCBI lineage: Eukaryota > Metazoa > Chordata > Mammalia > Artiodactyla > Bovidae > Oreotragus > Oreotragus oreotragus. The sequence goes on from SJYX01009424.1 coordinate 20,593, forward strand.
AATCAGGGTTTGTTGAGAATTTACACTGATGGGTGATTCTTGCTAGAATCAATTTTCCTGGAAACAATCTAAGAAATTCTTCCCACCAGTAGAATAAAACAAGTTCCCACCAGAATAATCTTTATCAACCTTTGGACAAGCTGTGCCAATAACAAGCATTAAGGGGACTATGTACAGTTACTACTTTACAATGAATTTCCTAATTTAGACTACCATTTAAAGGAGCATATCAGAGGAGAGTTTCTCAGCCTTCATATAACTCATGTGTGGAGAGGCCTCCTGTACGTTGCAGAACGTTCAGCAATATGCCTGGCCTCCACCCACGAGATGCCAAGTGTAGGAACCCTAGGGGATCCCAAATTGAGAACCACTGATCTACAGTATCTACAACAAATTACAGATTTGTTATTTTAGACGCTAAGTTATGTCTCTTTTGCAGCCCCATGGACTGTTGCCCACCAGGCTCCTCTGTCCATGGGATTTCCCAGCTAAGAATACTAGAATGGGTTACCATTCCCTTCTCTAGGGGATCTTCCCTACCCAGGGATTGAACTTGTGTCTCCAGCACTGGCAGGCAGATTTTTTTTTTTTACCTCTGAGCCACCAGGGAAGCCCATGGAACTGAGGCCTCTTGCCAAAAGCTACCCGAGTAACAAGCTGGGAAGCTAAGCTCGTCCAGCCTCAGCAGCCTTCAGATGCTTAGCGCTAGCCAATCACATGGTAACGATGACCTCCTGACAGACCCTGAACCAGAACCAGCACCCAGCAACACTGAGACAATAAATGCTCTACCTCACCAGGACTTACAGTATCTGGTTATGGAGCAGCAGACTCAAATACAGAGTTACCTGTCTCTCTGTCCCAAAAACAAGATCCCCATCAGCTGAGTCCTTACCTTTCAATAATGGGATCACCACGTTCTAGACCAAAGGACAGGACTGGTTAGTAGCAGTTTACCTTTTCTAGGCAAAAGTGAGACAAATGGGCACAAAACTGTTTCTCTTAGATTTGAATGTGGTTTGGGGGAGGGGGATGTTTAGAAATCAGGACAGATTGGTACCTTGATTTATGTGGTAAAATAAAACATATTCCACTACGAAGTCCTTGAAAATCTTTACAACACTCTCATACCAAAGCTGGTAGCTATACTCCATGGCATAGCCACTAACACAGGGCTTTCAGCAAAAAGAATTTAAGATTTAACTGTGGCTCAGACTCAACTCTGATGATCCATGGAATGACAGAAACTCTAAACGCAGCTCAATTTCCTCAGATCTGAAAGTCACAGCCATGCTTCTTACTGACACAGGCATATTTGTTATCCCACTTTGTAGAGAAAAAGCTAAAATTATTACTAAATGAACTTGGACTCAGCAGATCTTCAGATTTTATCTTACTAGGAATAAACAGTATTCCAAGCAAATACGTTCCTACTACTTTTCACATAACCTGGAAAGCCTCTTGCACTGCAACTACCTCTGAGGGTATTGGGTGTTAGGGTGGAGTTGTCCCCACCACCCCTAAATTCATATGCTGAAATCCTAATGTCTACTAGCTCAGAGCAAGACTATATTTAAAGAAAGGGTCTGCACAAATGTAATTAAGTTAAAATGAGGTCATAATGGTGGGGTGAATCCAACGTGACTGGGGTCTTAGAACAGAACAAACATGCAGAGGGAAGACCACGTGAATTCCCAAGAGACAGCTGTCAACAAGCCGAGGAGACAGACCTCGGAAGAAACCAGCCCTGGCCACACAGTGATTTCAGACTTTTATCCTCCACTGTGAAAAACACCTAGTTCAATGTACTGTTTAAGCCACCCAGTCTGCAGTGCTCTGTTTCGGCAGCCTGGGCACAAGTATACAGAGGGTTATCGGCTGCCTTTGTATACCGGGTCCCCTATGGTCTGGTCCCTCACCTAGAGTCAGACATCCTGGAGTGCGAAGTCGAGTGGGCCTTAGGGAGCATCACCATGAACAAAGCTAGTGGAAGTGATAGAATTCTAGCTGAGCTATTTCAAGTCCTAAAAGATACTGTTAAAGTGCTGCACTCAATATGCCAGCAAATTTGGAAAACTCAGCAGTAGCCACAGGACTGGAAAAGGTCAGTTTTCATTCCAATCCCTAAGAAAGGCAATGCCAAAGAATGTTCAAACAACTGCACAATTGCACTCATCCTACCTACTAGCAAATAATGCTCAGAATTCTCCAAGCTGGGCTTCAAAACAGTACATGAACTGTGAACTTCCAGATGTTCAAGCTGGATTTAGAAAAGGCAGAGGAACCAGAGATCAAATTGCCAACATCCACTGGATCACAGAAAAAGCAAGAGAGTTAGAGAAAAATATCTACTTCTGCTTTATTGACTATGCCAAAGCCTTTGACTGTATGGATTACAACAAACTGTGAAGAATTCTTAAAGAAATGGGAATACCAGATCACCTTACCTGCCTCCTGAGAAATCTATATGTAGGTCAAGAGGAAACAGTTAGAACTGGACCTGAAACAACAGACTGATTCCAAATTGGGAAAGGAGTAAATCAGGGCTATATATTGTCACCCTGCTTATTTAACTTCTATGCAGAGTATATCACATGAAATGCCAGGCTGGATGAAGCACAAGCCAGAATCAAGACTGCCAGGAGAAATATTAATAACCTCAGATATATAGATGACACCACCCTTAGAGCAGAAAGCAAAGAGGAACTAAAGAGCCTCTTGATGATAGGGAAAGAGGAGAGTGAAAAAGTTGGCTTAAAATTCAACATTCAGAAAACTAAGATCAAGGCATCCGGTCTTGTCACTTCATGGTAAACAGATGGGGAAACAACAGAAAGAGTGACAGGTTTTATTTTGGGGGCTCCAAAATCACTGCAGATGGTGACTGCAGCCATGAAATTAAAAGACGCTTGCTCCTTGGAAGAAAAGCTACGAACAACCTAGACAGCATATTAAAAAGCAGAGACATTATTTTGCCAACAAAGGTCTGTCTAGTCAAAGCTATGGTTTTTTCAGGAGTCATGTATGGATGTGAGAGTTCGGACCATAAAGAAGGCTGAGCACCTAAAAATTGATGCTTCTGAACTGTGGTGTTGGAGAAAATTCTTGAGAGTCCCTTGGACAGCAAGGAGATCCAACCAGTCCATCCTAAAGGAAATCAGTCCTGAATATTTACTGGAAGGACTGATGCTGACGCTCCAATACTCTGGCAACCTGATGCGAAGAACTGACTCACCGGAAAGACCCTGATGCCAGGAAAGATTGAAGGCAGGAGAAGGGGATGACAGAGGATGAATGAGATGGTTGGATGGCATCACTGACTCGATGGACATGAGTCTGAGCAAGCTCCAGGAGTTGGTGATGGACAGGGAGGCCTGGCGTGCTATATAGTCCATGGGGTCACAAAGAGTCAGACACGACTGAGGGACTGAAATGAACTGAACTATGGTCTGGTGGCTTCTAATTCCAGAACTGACTCGATGGACATGAGTCTGAGCAAGCTCCAGGAGTTGGTGATGGACAGGGAGGCCTGGCGTGCTATATAGTCCATGGGGTCACAAAGAGTCAGACACGACTGAGGGACTGAAATGAACTGAACTATGGTCTGGTGGCTTCTAATTCCAGAAACCACGTCATCAGACTATGCTACAGATCACAGCTTTACACCTCCACAGTAAAAAGTCACAGTTATCCTGATTTCCAAAAACTGCCTATTGAGGAATCGTTAGAATTAAAGTTGCTTTGATTTTGGCCTTCTTAACTTTAACCAAGACTTCTAATATCAGAGGAGGGAGGAAAAACATAGAAATAACTCCAGCTATTGAAGCAGAATAGCAGAAGTTGAACAATTTGCTATCAAAGTATTGACTCTAAGAAGCTGGAAGGAAAAGGGAAGGCCATGCCCTGTGACACTGATCTTGCTGTCATTCAGGAAAATGTCCCTAGATAAGCTATGCGAGCTGAGGGAGAAAGTAAAGTTTTCACTGAATTCAGAGAGCAGAATGGCTGAGAAGAAAATTTTAGAGAAGCACCATCCCAATATTCTGTGATAATCTATATAAAAACCAGAAAATGAATGAACACATGGGCCTGTATAACTGAATCACTCTGCTGTACACCTGAAACTAACGCAACTCTGTAAATCAACTATACCCCAATAAAACTAAAATATTAAAAATAAATAAAGAGAAGTAACAGCAATAAATTATTCTGAGGTCCACATACCATAGAAACAGCAAAGTACAAAGACAACAATTTACCACATCAAACTCCAACTGCACTTTGTTCAGTGTTAATTGTGCCCAGTGCTGTGTTAAGTACTTGACACGCACCTCATTCAATCTCTATGACAAGCCCAGAATTGTTTGTATCATCCCCAACCAAAGCGATGAAATAAGTTCAGAGAGAATACATAACTATATATTTATATATAATAAACATATGGTTTAAATTACTTTCCTATTTGTTTTTTCCTTTTTTTTTTTGCTTTTCAAAATGTGACTCCTAGGAAAATTTTAATTACATGTGACTTGCACTGTATTTCTATTCACTGTTCCATACTACATCTGTTAGGGAGGGAGATACTTTATTTGCTTAATCATAGTAGACATTTAACTAGAAGTCTGAGGAATGAAAGGTTTCTGGCACTTTTAAACTTACAAAACGAGATGAGTTATCATTTTTCACAGTCTTTGCGTTTCCAAATGATTCCAGGATTGGATTTGCTTGCAAAAGCTGCCGTTCAAGTTCCCCCTAAAAGACATCACACATAAACACACACATAAATGAAAGCAAATGTATGTTAATCTCTCTACTCTGTTCCTCAAAGAAAAAGCAAACAAAACACTGCCTCTTCTCCTCAGTTTTCTCATTTGCCATCTAACAAATTTTGTTGTTGGCTTCTTATTCTTGGTCTTATGGGCTCTGCTAAAGGAAAAAAAAAAAAATCAGCCTCTATCACGTGGCCACAAGGAGAAGAAGATGTCACATTGAACAGAGATGCTAAACACAAGGTAATAAGACTTGCCATTTTCCAAGATTTAACACGATATCTTAATGACACAGACAGGGCAACACCCTAATCTCCAAATTCAGAGATGACAAAGATGGTGAGGCTACGGAATTCTTGCTCAATTTAAAAACCTAAGCATATCATATTAGGTGTAGTGTATGCTTTATTCGGTGTTCTTAGCTTTATTCGGTGTTCTTACTTGCATGCAAATTAAGCTATAAAACAGTTTACAAACAAAAGGTGTAAGNCTTTTTGTTGCAAATTTAATTTACCTTAAATCTAGGCATAATAAAAGTATTATATAATGTTGATGACTTAAGACATGTCTTCATTTGATTAGCAACAATTATATTTAAACTATATTTATATTTAAATAAACATATATATATATATTTTTACATGAACTCCCAAACATGAACCCCCCTATTTTTCAGTTCATGCGAATTTGAATTTAAATAGAGCTCATTAACTTCATATTATCTAAAAACAAAGCTGGTATATTGATAGCAGCACTGCCAGATATTGAGGTTTTCAGGTAAAAGATGGAATTTGCCCCAGGTTTTTGTTGAAGGGGACCTGGGGGTGGGGAGGTCTCTGCTTGGAGTTTTCCAGAATAAGTTTTCTTTCAATGTCAGATTTAGACTTACAATCTTTGGCCCAATGCATTCCTCTATGGTAGTGAGGGCAGATTTTTGGATGTTTTTCATTTTTATTTTTTGCCTTTTTTTTTTTTTAAGCTTTCTTAGGGCAGTCCCTGTTTAAATGGTCCTTATTTCCACATGTAAAGAATCCTTCATTTCCCTTTCTTAAGGCAGCAACCATTGTTTCAGCTAGCATTTGCATCTTTTAAGTTTCTAATCCTAGATTTCGACAAGCCTTCAGATAATCAATAATAGTCCCTGTCTCACGAATTGAAGCTATAGCTTTTTGACATTCCTGATTTGCATTTTCATAAGCAAGTAATTTCTCCAGTTGCCTTTTGGCTTCTTCTCCAATTACAGTATGGGAAATAGCAGTTTCTAATCTAGCTAAAAAATCAGCATAAGTTTCATTAGACCCCTGAACTTTAAATAAGTGAAGTAAAGTAGAAAAGTGATGGGGCTTTCCAGCCTTTGACCCATGTCTTAGTACTTACTGGCCTCAATAGGCCCTCTAGGTCACTCTGTCCAATCTGCCAAGTGTACAAGACTCCTGTTTAGGCACCACTTGTTGGGGTCCTTTAATGGACCAGAACCTGGTGGTCCGGAGTCAACCAATAAGAAAGTAAAGGAGAGAGAAAGAGGCTGATATTCCTTGGTTTATGCAGAAAGCCAATTAAGACCCCACACGGGGCTTGCTCTGTTCACGAAGGCCTCAGGTGCCCTCTTGATGAGGTGAAGGTGCAGAGAGCCTTCTCAAGAGGGTCTTAGAAGCCCGGGCAGGAAAGTGAACTCAGAGAGCCTCTGCACTCCAGGAGATCAGCCTGAAAAAGAGAGAGAGAGAGAAAGACAGAGAAAGAAAGACACAGAGACCAGATCTCTGATGGACAAGGGTGTTTTAATCAACATGGTGTGAGCATATATACTGTCTTACAAGGTAGTTATTCTCAGCAAAGATAAAGATTAAAATTCCAGACTTACAAAACATAGGTGATCCATATTAAAGAGAGAGAGTTGTAAACAATCACTTTTACCATATGGTTCACAAGAAGGAAGAAGGTACTTATCACCGTATAGAAAAACTAATGAAGGAAGTGCCTGGATTCCTCAGCCCCTGGGAGAGGCTTGCCTCTGCTCTTAATTCCTGAGTATTCAGGAAATAATAAGGAACAGAGGATTCCTGACAGATCCAAAACAGCACACAGGAAGCCTCTTGTTAAATGCTTCCTGACATAGAAGTAGCATTCAAACCTAGTCTTTGTGATTTTATAATTATGGTTTCTCTGAGCACACAGCACTTTCTTCTGTGACAGCATGAGCTTTGGAAGCAGCACTTTTTTCCCTCACACCATATGGTTTCCATCAGAGATAGGAACTTAGAACTTTGCATCTCTCTAAGATAGTCAGCATTTACCAAGAACAAACTGTTATACCAAACAATGTAAGTGAACACACTGCATTAGCATTTCAGTTAAGTTTAACTATTTATCACTTTTCATCCTTGTCCACTCTGGTTTTGCTTGGAGTATTATAAGTACTGCATAAGGCAATACTTAACATGTGTATGCATGCATACATACTAAGTCACTTCATTCATGTCTGATTCTTTGTGACCCTGTGGACCATATCGCGCCAGTCTTCTCTGTCCATGAATTCTACAGGCAAGAATATTGGAGTGAGTTGCCATGCCCATCTTCAGAGGCTCTTCCCAACCCAGGGATCAAAGCCATATCTCTTACGTTTCCTTAGCAGGCGGGTTTTATACTACTAGCACCACCTGGCAAGCCCATATAGAGTTCCACACGTTAAGATAAACTCTAATCTAAAATGAGTGGCTTGATAGAAATTCACTGGTAATTTGGCCATCAATATTTCAATATCCTTTTTCTCTTCTAATTTTCTCCCCCTTGTGACTAATATAAGTGATATATTAACAGTGCCAAGTCTTTTGTCAATTAGACTCTCTAGTAAAAGATATTTAGTTTATCATGATCAGTCTTCCTTTTATAATCTAGTTGCCCTTAACCAGATCTTGTCCCAACCCTCAACCTTAAATGATAAACTGCATCTCCCAATGTCATTTGATGACTTGTCCCCATTATTTACAATCCTAACTGGGTACTCTTGGTCTCTATAAGATTGATGTGAAAGTGAAAGTCACTCAGTCATGTCCAACTCTGTGACTCCATGGACTGTAGGCTGCCAGGCTCCTCTGTCCATGGAATTCTCCAGACCAGAATACTGGAGTGGGTAGCCATTCCCTTCTCCAGAGGATCTTCCCAACCCAGGGAAGGAACCTAGGTCTCCTGCATTTCAGGTAGAGTCTTTAACGTCTTAGCAAATAGGAAGTCCAAGATTGAAGTGAGATATTTCAAATAGCAGATGTACAAATGTGTAGCTAATTATTTTAAGAGGATAGGAAATAATGTTTGTGGGCTTTGCAGAACCATGTCACAAATGGAGGTTCCTGTGCCACTGCTACAGATAGATTAAAAATTCTTAAGCTGTTGATTCTTTTGTTGAGTGACTGCCTGCACAATGTTTGACAAGAGGTCCTTAAAAAATGCATCTTTTGTAAGAAATTTGTTCTTGTTTACTTCTGTCTGTTTCCTAAAGCAGTAAGGGGAAAGCTGAAAAAAAGCCTCCCAAAACTGAAAAAGACATGTATTTACATACAAAAGAGTGAGCACATTCTTTTTATTTACCAGTTAACAGTATTTATTCAACTTTTTTTTTCCACTCTGCTTCATAATATGTCATTAGCTTCTTAATCAATTCAGTTAGCATTAGCTTTCCCTGAATATACTGGTCATACCCTACAATGTCTAACAGTACGGTGAAAAGATTAATAATCAGCATCTATTATATTGCTGCTGCTGCTGCTGCTGCTAAGTTGCTTCAGTCGTGTCTGACTCTGTGCGACCCCATAGACGACAGCCCACCAGGCTCCCCCGTCCCTGGGATTCTCCAGGAATGAACACTGGAGTGGGTTGCCATTTTCTTCTCCAATGCATGAAAGTGAAAAGTGAAAAGTGAAAGTGAAGTCGCTCAATTGTGTCTGACTCTTCTCGACCCCATGGACTGCAGCCTACCAGGCTCCTCCATCCATGGGCTTTTCTAGGCAAGAGTACTGGAGTAGGGTGCCATCGCCTTCTCTGATTTATTATATTACTAAATGTAATTTGAAAGAGAGACAGAAACACATAAGAAACCATGCATTTATTTATATACAGAACTTAAAAATTGCTAACTTATACGCTTACAAATGAGAGTAAGAGGCCAGGTTTTCAGTTCCTACTGGTGTCTATCAAATTAATGAGTAGCCTCTAAAAGATTGCTGTGTTTCTTGAAATGTACACGTTTCTTCTTGCTATTTGAAAATAAATTTATAATATTGTGTTATAAATTGTTATCCATCATTGATGAACCATTTAGGCACTCTGAAGTAAAATAGTGTAATATTTTATTCTACCTTTGATGGAGTTGTTTCTCCATTCAAGTAAGCAAATTTATATGCGACATTTTGCAAACTCAGTAAAGATTTAAGGGAGTATTTTGCTAAAATATTTGTTTTGTATTTTTGATTGTAAAATTCTTAATACACTAGAATTCACAATTCATCTTGGCAATCATATTAAACTTTTAATTATTTAATAAGTGTATTATTTAATAAGCTTATCCTTGACAGAAAAAAATGTGAAAGGCATCCAGTATTAACTCTGGAAGGCATTTATCAGGCTAAATATGTGAAGTGCCTCTGCATATATATTCTTATAGCTGAGAAGGAAATTGCTAAAATTTAGGAGGAAAATACTGTACATTTAATGTACACTTCTGCTTAACACAGGACACATCAAAAATTAAGTTCCTCATGAATCTGATGCTGCAATAATGATAATTTAGATATGCACAGAGCACAAAATAAAACTGAAGTAACACACTGTTAATACATTTCATCAGATTTTGGCACTGAGGAGCATAAAACTGATAATCAAATTACCTCATACTGGAGAGGAAAAAGACAAAAACAATGCTATCATTCTTTATGGTTGATGAAGCCTTCAGAGTTGTGTTGACATATGCAATATCATATAGCAAGTGGCAGATCCTGGAATAGACCCATACTCATAACTCTAGGTCTCTTGATGCCATTCCCGGCCAGTGGAAATTGGTCAATTAAGCTGACCTCCCTGCATCAACTTTAGGGCACAAGACAATTAAAGAGCTCAGATTAGAGTATGTACTTTTTCAACAATTTCTAACAAAAGGCTTTGCTTTAAAACAGATTATTTTTTCCATTTATAACAAGAATAAAATGCTCATTTAATTTTGAACAACACTGATATTTGGCCATATAACTTATTTGCTATGGAATTAAAGGGGGTCAAGAAAAATAGTTTCTTGATCAAATATGAGGTTATCTTACCATTCACTGATGGAGGTTTCCTTGGTGGCTCAGAGTTTAAAGCGTCTGCCTGCAATGCGGGAGACCCAGGTTCATTCCTTGGATCGGGAAGATCCCCTGGAGAAGGAAATGGCAACCAACTCCAATATCTTGCCTGGAGAATCCCATGGACAGATGAGCCTGGTAGGCTACAGTCCACGGGGTCGCAAAGAGTAGGACACGACTGAGCGACTTCATTTTCACTTTACCATTCACTGATAGACTCAAGCAGAAGTGTTTTTTTCTTAGCATAATTTATACATGTGCTATGTTTACTGTAATTACCTGTCCTGGAAAAACTATACAATCAGTTTTAAAAATAATTTGTCCATGATGTCAGTGTGGTTGAGTGTGTTAAGAATATGGGCAAGGAAGTCAGGCAGACCTGAATATAATCTTAGCATCACCTCTATTTAAAATAACACTTACAGTCAATTTTTCTCAGATTCCATTTTTCATCATTAAAGTGGGGATCATTAATTCTACTTCCTGATTTGTGAAAAATCAAATGAAACTCTTTTATATATCACCTTCAAAACACTACCTTAGTAAATGGTAACAGTTTTAGCAAATTATATTGACACTGTCATTATTACTATAATTACTTTTCTAAAACATAAGGTAAGACAGTATGCATGTTCATCCATGCTCCATCACTTAGTTGTGTCTGACTTTTTGCAACCCTATGGACTGTGTCCCACTAGGCTCCTCCATTCATGTGATTTTCCAGTCAAGAATACTGGAGTGGGTTGCCATGTCCTATTCCAAGGGATAGTCCTAACCCAGGGAACAAACCCATGCCTTCAGCATTGCAGATGCATTCTTTACTGCTTGAGCCGTTGGGGAAGCCTTTGCTTCCCATTAGGGAATCAAACCCTGGTCTTCTTCATAACAGGCAAGACATCTGCCACTATACAAATGATGAATCTTTTTGAATTTATCCCCAAACTCCAGATTGACACAGAGCTGTACAGAATTTTAGGGAATATTTAGATACCTTGATTCTCACATGATATTTGTTCCTCTGTCTGGTAATACCACACGACTTTACCTGCATCCTGAGAAACCTGTATGCAGATCAAGAAGAAATAGTCAGAACCAGACATGAAGCAATGGACTGGTTTCAAGTAGGGAAAGGAGTATGTCAAGGCTGTATTGTCACCCTGCTTATTTAACTGATATACAGAGTCAGTCAGTCAGTTCAGTCACTCAGTTATGTTCGACTTTTTGTAACCCCATTGACTGCGCACACCAGACCTCCCTGTCTATCACCAACTCCTGGAGTTTACTCAAACACATTTCCATAGAGTTGGTGATATCATCCAACCATCTTATCCTCTGTTGTCCCCTTCTCCTCTCTCTTTCAATCTTCCCAGCATCAGGGTCTTTTCAAATGTGTCAGCTCTTCGCATCAGGTGGCCAAAGTATTGGAGTTTCAGCTTCAACATCAGTCCTACCGATGAATATCCAGGATTGATCTCCTTTAGAATGGACTGGTTGGATCTCCTTGCAGTCCAAGGGACTCTCAAGAGTCTTCTCCAACACCACAGTCCAAAAGCATCAATTCTTCTGCACTCAGCTTTCTTTGTGGTCCAGCTATCACATCCATACATGACCACTGGAAAAACCATAGCCTTGATTAGATGGACCTTTGTTAACAAAGTAATGGCTCTGCTTTTTACTATGGTGTCTAGGTTGGGCATAGCTTTCCTTCCAAGAAGTAAGCATCTTTTAATTTCATGGCTGCAGTCATCATCTGCAGTGATTTTGGAGCCCCAAAAAATAAAATTTGCCACTGGTTCACTGTTTCTCCATCTACTTGCCAGGAAGTGATGGGGCCAGATGCCATGATCTTTGTTTTCTGAATGTTGAGCTTTAAGCCAACTTTTTCACTCTCCTCTTTCACTTTCATCAAGAATCTCTTTAGTTCTTCTTCGCTTTCTGCCATAACGGTGGTGTCATCTGCATTTCTGAGGTTATTGATATTTCTCCCGGCAATCTTGATTTCAGCTTGTGTTTCTTCCAGTCCAGTGTTTCTCATGATGTACTCTGTATATAAGTTAAATAAGCAGGGTGACAATATACAGCCTTGATGTACTCCTTTTCCTATTTGGAACCAGTCTAACCATGTCCGATTCTAACTGTTCTTTCTTGAACGGCATACAGATTTCTCAAGAGGCAGATCAGGTGGCCTGGTATTCCCATCTCTTGAAGAATTTTCCACAGTGCAGAGTACATCATGAAAATGTCAGGCTGCATAAAGCTCAAGCTGGAATCAAGATTTCTCAGAGAAATATCAGTAACCTCAGATACGCAGATGACACCACCCTAAAGACATAAAGTGAAGAGAATCTAAAGAGACTTTTGATGAAGGTGAACAAGGAGAGTGAAAAAGATGAGTTAAAACTCAGTGTTCAAAAAGCTAAGATCATGATATCAGGTTCCATTACTTCATGGCAAATAGATTGGGAAACAATGGAAACAGTGAGAGACTATTTTCTTGGACTCCAAAATCACCTCAGATGGTGACTGCAGCCATGAAATTAAAAGACACTTGCTCCTTGGAAGAAAAGCTATGACTAACCTAGACAGCATTTTAAAAAGCAGACATTACTTTGCTGACAAAGGTCCCTATAGTTAATGCTGTGGTTTTTCCAGTAGTCATAAACAGATGTTAAAAGTTGGGCCATAAAGAAGGCTGAGTGCTGAAGAAATTGATGCTTTCAAATTGTCTTGCTAGAGAAGGCTCTTGAGACTTCCTGGCACTGCAAGGAGATCAAATCTGTCAATCCTAAAGGAAATAAATCCTGAATATTCATTGGAAGAACTGATGATGAAGCTGAAGCTCCAATACTTTGGCCACCTAGTGCAAAGATCCAACTCATTAGAAAAGTCCCTGATGCTGGGAAAGATTGAAGGTAGGAGGAGAAGGGGATGATAGAGGATGAGATGGTTGGATGGCATGACTGACTCAGTGGACATGAGTTTGAGCAAGCTCCAGGAGATGGTGAAGGACGGGGAGCCTGGTGTGCTGCAGTCCATGGGGTTGCAAAGAGTCTGACATGACCGAGTGACTGAAAGACAACAAAATCAAACTAAGACCTCTACTGAAAAAAATCCATATCAAAGACTTTAACTTCAGAAATAACGGTTTCCTATCATCCTGATTCCAGGGGGAAAAATGTCAGTGAGAAGTGTTTTGCATATGCATTTCTGAAGTTTATTTTTCTAATGTATACACTGTGACTTGAAAAACAGAACAGGTCAAGCCATGCACATCTCAACTCCTTGCCTGGCATATGATTATTTAGTTATGTTTAAACCTTATTTATATATCTATCTCTTTTCTCATGTATGAGTGTATATATTTGTGTGGTTTTTTACTGATTGAAAGTTTTTGTTTTTTTATTTATATATTCATTATTATTTATGCATTTATATTTTGTTTCCATTATGCAAGAATGCTGCAGTAAAAACTTTATAAAATTTTGAGATTCCCTATTATTCAGGGTAAATTCTTAGAACTATATTTTTTAGGTCAAATAATTGGGCTCCCTAGTAAATGAAAATGTCTCTCGTTCACTTATCACATACTTTCAGAATCTGTGAAAGTTATCAACCAATTTAATCATTGATATTTAGGTAAGGAGATGAAAAAATGACATTTAATCATTGCTATACTCTGAATTAGCTTAATTATTGGTGAATTTTGCATTGAAACTACTTTTTAATTCTAGCAGATTGTGTATAAGGATCTGTATAACCTAATGCATATAATCCTACCATGATGTCAGTAGAAGATAATTTCGTGTTCATCTGGTACTGCAACTTTTAAAATTGATAATATCATATTTAACTTCCCATTTGTACAAACTTTTGAGTGACAGGTGCATTTATCAGACTACATTAAAGAAGTGCAAAAGTAAACAAATATCCATTGAAAGATAGTGTCAAAATTATTATGATGTCACCGCAACAATTTGCAATCTAATTAAAAATAAGTTACATCTCCTCTAAAAAAACAAAGGATACAATTGAGTGTGTTGGGAATGAATGAAATCAGTATGAAATGCTATAGGTATATTAAAAACATAGCACTTGCAGGATGATCAAAGACAACTTGAATAGTACTTGAAGAATGAACTTTAAAATTTTCTCAAGTTCTGGCTAAAAATTTTCCCCTCTTCTGTTCCGAAGACTCATTTAGGGATTATATAATTGCAATACAAGGATTATGAAAAGAAGTGTGGAAAAATCAGTCATTTTTTCACCTTATTTTCCTCCCTAAAATTGTGGATGAAAAATTTTGCCTGACTCTTCTATGAAATTGTATGTAATGAATACAAATATTTTCAGAAGAACTATTTACATTCAAAATGCTGCTAATATTATAAGTACTAGTATAGTCTAAACAGCAGAACTTTATTGGTATCTCTGTACAGGCACAGTGGTTTTATTAAAATGCTACATATTGTATCTTATCTGATTTTCTCTTTAATAACTAAATCTGGAATTCTATCAAAGTTAACTTGATGTAAAGAATAAATAAACATATAGAATGGCATGACATGAAAAATAATTTCATTAGTCTGTATTAAAAGAAATTTTAAAGAATGTGCATGGGTTTGACATGAAATTTTAATAATGCAATAAAAATTTCAAGCAACAGTATATGAATTATATGATGCATTTTAGATTTATTATGGCATGGCTAATTATAATAAAAACCCTAGAGTTATTGAAATTTCTCTATGCCTTACTATGATAAATATATATTGTAATAGTCACTAAAACATTAACTTAAAATTATTTTTTAATTTACTTAAGAAAACATTTTGTTAGAAGAACATTAGCTTATTGTTTATTTTTTAGATTTGCTTTTGTTTTAGTATCATCTAAATCACAGTACACTCTTACAGAAACATTTTTGGTTAATAATTTTAAAACATACAACATAGGATAAACATATTAAATGCATAGTGGTTTCCCCAGGAAATAATATTGACTATGTAAACAAAGGCAGCAGTACAGCTGATAAAAATACTTCAGTAAACCCAGCAGCGACTGTTGACATTATAGTATAAATAGTTTATAATCTGTTGTTAGGATACTGCACGAAAAATAATGATACACCCATGCTGACTCAATGTGTTGAAAACATAGATTTCCATCCAACAGAGTCAGAGACTAGAGTCTGAGAGTCAGAAAGAATGAATTAAATAAAATAAGGAATGTTACTCTTAGAAATGAGACAGTCCTGATCTACCATCAAAACTGACACTGACATCCTCCCTGGTAATATCAGAAGACATCAGGAAGGGTCAGCTTCCTCGATTACAGTCTAAATAAGATGATTTAAAAAGTAAAATTGGAAGATAGCAATAATTTACTTTAGAAACCGAGAAACTATATTCAATTGCAGTGCATAGTAATTATATTTTATTAGAAGTGAGCCTTACAGGCTTAAAAATAGTGTATTTGAAGTTTAAACATTTTAAGATACTATTCCACATTACCACTGCATTTTGCCTTTGTGAACTAACTCATCTTTTCCTGTTGGATCCTTTTGTGTGTGTGTGTGTGTGTGTGTGTGTGTGTGTGAGATGGTTGGATGGCAACACTAAGTCAATGGACATGAGTTTGGGTAGACTCCAGGAATTGGTGATGGACAGGGAGGCCTGGCATGCTGCAGTTCATGGGGTCGCAACATGACTGAGTCAGACATGACTGAGCGATTGAACTGTACTGAACTGAAGGTATGAAAGCAACCTAAATGACTATTGACAGACAAATGGGTAAAGGAGAAGTGGTAAATACTTATCTGCAATACCTCAGAGATATTACAGATAGATGTGTATAAGAGACAGCTTTTGTGTGTGTGTGTGTGTGTGTGTGTGTGTGTGTGCGTGCGCTATGTTAAATGCATGTTTGGTTATAGAAGTTGCTGTTTTCTAGATAATAAATATTTTGAGTCATGCTTTTACATCTTATGCCATACTATCTGAGCAAGATATAAATAGTAAAAAATAAACTGAGGCATATTAAAAAGATTGAGTAAAGACTGATTTGGATGAGAGAAGGCCACATGACAAGTGGTTAAGAATGCTCCACTGACAGGAGCTGGGGAGACACTTTAATAGAAAAAAGGCAAGAGGAAAATATTGATTGTCTATAGCTTAAGCCAAAGTGGCTCTTTGTGATTGGTGATCTTTAGGTTTCAATTTCATAAACTTAAAGCACTTACAAACCTAGATTTCGGTTTGCTTGCCTAGGCTACCACAGCAACTAGCAAGGATTAGAATTGCAGGCTTTATCTGTGGGTTCAGTGTGCAGAGACAAAAATCTGCGATCTGAAAAGGTTTGTTTTACAAAAGCTGGTTTCCACAGTGGGATAGACATAATTAAGCAGATGAGCATATCTATTCAAAAATTATCCTCACTTGTAACTTGAAACATCAATATCAAATTAAAATTTTAAAACTTTCTGTGTGTATGTGTGTACATGCACACATGTAGAGTGTTCTAATGGGATAGATTTTTGTTGTTGTTGTTTTAACCCAGTTTATTAATCTGTAGGGAAATCTACCTGAGGAGAATACATTTGAACTCGGTGCATGAGAAATTTCACCAAATTGGGAAAAAAAACAACAACAATGTTTACAGTGAATACCTCTAGGGCATGTCACCTTTTCGTATCCCACTTATTGAGGGAATAAAGATTACCACTAAACTTTACCATCCATCTGTCACTACCCCTTGGAACAGACTGATTAGGATTTGGGCAGTGTCATCTATCTGTCTATGAATTTATGTGTGAAGAATTGAAAAAATAAGAGAGCTTATTATGGACTATGATATGGTTGACATGATTTCTAGGGCTGTTTCAGCCATAGTTATAATCATGAAAAAAAAATAGTTTATATAGCAAGATACAAAAGTTGAAGGAAATAGGAACAAAATGTATAATTGTTTATAAGATAGTTCACAGAGTCTACTATAATATGAAATTTTGATAGGGTTAAATCTTTGAAAAGCTATTGTATTACCTGAATAAACTAAGGTCTACTATAATATGAAATTTTGATAGGGTTAAATCTTTGAAAAGCTATTGAATTAACTGAAGAAAATAAGGTATTTCATTGTTGTTGTTCAGTTGCTCAGTCATGTCCAACTCTGCTACTCCATGGACTGAAGCATGCCAGAGTTCCCTGTCCTTCACTATCACCCAGAATTTGCTCAAACTCAGGCCCACTGAATTGACGATGGTATGCAACCATCTCATCCTCTGTCATCCCTTCACCTCCTGCCCTCAGTCTTTCCCAGCATCAGGTTGTTTTCCAACTAAGATATATTTGGTGCTACTTAGTGCCCCTGAGAGGAAAGTTATCACACAGCATCAGAAAAAATGTTAGGTTTCTCGTGTTATAATCAATGTGCTAAAATTGTAAAATAGATACCAGTCATTCAGTTCAGTCAATCATGTCCGACTCTTTGTGACCCCATGAACTGCAGTACGTCAGGCCTCTCTGTTCTTCACCAACTCATGGAATTCACCCAAACTCATGTCCATCAAGTCGGTGATGCCATCCAGCCATCTCATCCTCCGTCGTCCCCTTTTCCTCCTACCTCAAACCCTCCCAGCATCAGAGTCTTTGCCAATGAGTCAATTCTACACATGAAGTGGCCAAAGTACTGGAGTTTCAGCTTTAGCATCATTCCTTCCAAAGAACACCCAGGACTGATCTCCTTTAGAATGGACTGGTTGGATCTCCTTGCAGTCCAAGGGGCTTGCAAGAGTCTTCTCCAACACCATAGTTTAAAGGCATCAATTCTTTGGCGCTCAGCTTTCTTCACAGTCCAACTCTCACATCCATACATGACCACTGGAAAAACCATAGCCTTGACTAGATGGACCTTGTTGGCAAAGTAATATCTCTGCTTTTGAATAGGCTATCTAGGTTGGTCATAACTTTTCTTCCAAAGAGTAAGTGTCTTTTAATTTCATGGCTGCAATCACCATCTGCAGTTATTTGAGGCCGCCCAAAATAAAGTCTGACACTGTTTCCACTGTTTCCCCATCTCTTTCCCATGAAGTGATGGGACCAGATGCCATGATTTTCGTTTTCTGAATGTTGAGCTTTAAGCCAACTTTTTCACTCTCCTCTTTCACTTTCATCAAGAGGCTTTTTAACCCCTCTTCACTTTCTGCCCTAACGGTGGTGTCATCTGCATATCTGAGGTGATTGATATTTCTCCCGGCAGTCTTGATTCCAGCTTGTACTTCTTCCAGGCAAGCATTTCTCATGATGTACTCTGTATATAAGTTAAATAAGCAGGGTGACAATATATAGCCTTGACGTGCTCCTTTTCCTATTTAGAACCTATCTGTTTTTCCATGTCCAGTTCTAACTGTTGCTTCCTGACCTTCATATAGGTTTCTCAAGAGGCAGGTGAGGTGGTCTGGTATTCCCTTCTCTTTCAGAATTTTCTACAGTTTATTGTGATCCACACAGTCAAAGGCTTTGACACAGTCAATAAAGCAGAAATAGATGTTTTTCTGGAACTCTCTTGCTTTTTCCATGATCCATTGAATGTTGACAATTTGATTTCTGGTTCCTCTGCCTTTCCTAAAACCAGCTTGAACATCTGAAAGTTCACGGTTCATATATTGTTGAAGCCTGAGTTGGAAATTTTTGAGTATTACTTCACTAGCGTGTGAGATGAGTGCAATTGTGCAGTAGACTGAGCATTTTTTGACATTGCCTTTCTTTGGGATTGGAATGAAAACTGACCTTCTCCATTCCTGTGGCCACTGCTGAAGTGAAGTGAAGTGAAGTGAAGTCGTTCAGTCGTGTCCGACTCTTTGCGACCCCATGGACTGTAGCCTACCAGGCTTCTCTGTCCATGGGATTTTCCAGGCAAGAATACTGGAGTGGGTTACCATTTCCTTCTCCAGGGGATCTTCCCGACCCAGGGATCAAACTGGAGTTTTCCAAATTTGTTGACATATTGAGTGCAGCACTTTCATAGCATCATCTTCCACGATTTGAAAGAGCTCAACTGGAATTCCATCACCTCCACTAGCTTTGTTCGTAGTGATGCTTTCTAAGGCCCACTTGACTTCATATTCCAGGATGTCTGGCTCTAAATGAGCGATCATGATTATCTTGGTCATGAAGATCTTTTTTGTATAGTTCCTCTGTGTACTCTTGCCACCTCTTCTTAATATCTTCTGATTCTGTTAGAAGCAGGGCAAAGGGCAAATGCTTCTGTTAGAAGCATTTTTGTCCTTTATTGAGCCCATCTTTGCATGAAATATTCCCTTAGTATATCTAATTTTCTTGAAGTGATCTCTAGTCTTTCCCATTCTGTTGTTTTCTTCTATTTCTTTGCATTGATTGCTGAAGAAGGCTTTCTTATCTCTTCTTGCTATTCTTTGGAACTCTGCATTCAGATGCTTATATCTTTGCTTTTCTCCTTTGGTTTTCACTTCTCTTCTTTTCACAGATATTTGTAAGGCCTCCTCAGACAGCCATTTTTCTTTTTTGTATTTCTTTTCCATGGGGTTGGTCTTGATTCCTGTCTCCTGTACAATGTCACAAACGTCCATCCGTAGTTCATCAGGCACTCTATCAGCTCTAGTCACTTAAATCTATTTCTCACTTCCACTGTATAATCATAAGGAATTTGATTTAGGTCATACCTGAATGATCTAGGGAGAAGGCAATGACAACCCACTCCAGTACTCTTGCCTGGAAAATCCCATAGGTGTAGTGGTTTTCCCTACTTTCTTCAGTTTACATCTGAATTTGGCAGTAAGGAGTTCATGATCTGAGTCACAGTCAGCTCTTGGTCTTGTTTTTGCTGACTGTATAGATCTTCTCCATCTTTGGCTGCATAGAATATAATCAATCTGATTTCGGTGTTGACTATCTGGTGATGTCCATGTGTAGAGTCTTCTCTTGTGTTTTTGGAAGAGGGTGTTTGCTTTGACCAGTGTATTCTCTTGGTAAAACTATATTAGCTTTTGCCCTGCTGCATTCCGTATTCCACGGCCAAATTTGCCTGTTACCCCAGGTGTTTCTTGACTTCCTACTTTTGCAAGTAGATATAGAGAGTGGTGAAAGCATGCAAACAAGCAAACAAAGCATTCTTAAAACACACACATATAGTTTGTGAAATCTGAATCCAGTCTGAGGGTGAGCACCTTGGATTCCCTCCCAGGTGGAGGAGTAGGACTTCATTAAGACCTCTGACACACCTTGAGAGAAATAGAAAGTTATGGTCTAACCCTCGTGTTTAAAACAAACTTGTCACTCTGGAAAAACTGCCATGCAGAAAACTCTAGGTATACTTTAACCACCTATCTTCATTTTCCTGTTTCATTCCTCAAAGCCCTGTTCTTCTGTCTTCTCCTATCTTTTCTAATATCCATTGTAAGTTTCTGATCATATTTTCTGTTTCTTTCTCTCCCTCTAGATAAGTAAATTATTCAGTGGAGCTCTTCCTGTTACTCGGTGAGGATTTTGCAAAACCACAAGTGGAACTTCAGGGTAGCTCATAGCCAAAATATTTCCCCTGGAAAGATATGGATGCTTAATAGAATGACACGTGAGGGTAATTTACACCATGAATTACAGTTTTCTTTAGGAAAATTTAAGTAGTTTTGTCTTTCTAAAACTAATATTTTATAAAATGTTATATACTTGAAATAAATTGTCAAGGTAAATGAAAAATAGATACATCTAGATGCAAATATAATATTGTTTTAAAATATGTTTTTAAAAATTTTTACTGAAGTATAGTTGAGCTACAATGTTGTGTTAATTTCTGCTCTAAAGCAAAGTGACTCAGCTCAACACACGTGCACACATACACACACACACATATATATTCCTTTTTTTATTCTTTTCCAATATTGTTTATTGGAGGATATTGAATATAGTTCCCAGAGCTATACAGTAGGATCTTGCTGTTTATCCATTCTATCCTTACTATGTTGCATCTGCTAACCCCAAACTCCCAATCTTTCACACACACACACACACACATATATATTCCTTTTTATATTCTTTTCCAATATTGTTTATCAGAGGATATTGAATATAGTTCCCAGAGCTATACAGTAGGATTTTGCTGTTTATCCATTCTATCCTTACTAGCTTGCATCTGCTAACCCCAAACTCCCAATCTTTCCCTCCCTGCCCTGCTACTCCATGGCAACCACAAGTGTCTTCTCTGACCTTGAGTCTGTTTCTGTTTCACAGATATGTTCCTTTGTTCAAATACAATATTGTTTTTATATGACTGACATGACTAAAATTATTTAAGGAAAACTATATTAAGATAAAGTATTTGTAGGAATTATAATAGAAAAATATCATTATCTTTTATTTTTATCTCAAATTAAATAATCAAAATACTAACAAATTGCATAGGCATATGATATAAAATGGGCTTCCCAGGTGGCACAGTGGTAAAGAAGCTCCTGCCAGTGCAGGAGATACACAAGGCTTGAGTTTGATCCATAGGTCAGGAAGCTTCCTTGGAGTAGGAACTGGCAACCCACTCCACTATTCTTGCCTGGAGAATCCCATGGATAAGAAGCCTGGTGGGCTATTGTCCATGGGAGTCACAAAGAGTTGGACATGACTGAGTGGGCATCCATGACATAACATAACTGTTTCACAAGAAAAGACACTATTATCAAATACAGTAAAATATATTTAACAACCAGAGGTAAAATACAGCAACATAAGATAAAAGAAAAATAAAGTTCTGATTAAACAAATTAAAATGTATAATAATAATACTATCTGCTTCCCAGTTTTCACTGAAAATTTTATACTCATATATAAATGTTGGTATGTAAATAGTGATAAGTATTCTGGGGAGTAGTCTGGAAATATGCTTTAAGAACTGGAAACTATTTTTTTAAATTATTTGGTTAAAGATGTGAACACTTTATAAGGGGAAATCTTATAAAAATGTTTATTGCACTATTATTTAAAATTAGAAAAATGTCTTGATATCTAATAATAAAGAATGGACATTAACATGATGGGATTTCTTGCAGCCTTTCAACTGCTAAATTTGTTAGCAACATAACAAGCCAGTCTTCTCAATTATCTCCTCCTTTCTCCAGTAACTAATGAAATCTTTTAACGTCTTGGAGGCATGAATTTTAATAACAAACAAGACAGCAGAAAATTTTCAAAATGGTTTTCCCTTTTATTCACACTTCTACTTTTTCAATTTTCTCTTATATTCAAAATGCCTATGTTATTTCACCCTGATCTTCCTTCCCTCTCGCAATTTATCACTGTTTTTTTCTTCTGCTCTAGTACACGAACTTTTTTTTGGGGGGAAGATAACTGCTTTACAATGTTAAGTTAGTTTCTGCTGCATAGCAGAGTGAATCAGCTATATGTATACATATATCCCCTCTTTATTTGAATTTCTTCCTATTTAGATTATCACAGAGCTTTAGTGAAGGTCGCTTAGTTGTGTCTGACTCTTTGTGGTCTCAGGGACTATACAGTCCATGGAATTTTCCAGGCCAGAATACTGGAGTGGGTAGCCTTTCCCTTCTCCAGGGGATTTTCCCAACCCAGGGATTGAACCCAGGTCTCCAGCATTGCAGACGGATTCTTCACCAGCTGAGCCACAAGGGAAGCCCTAACAGAGCACTAGGGAGATGCTTTAGAGTAGAAATCCTCATTAGTTACCTATTTTATACATATAGTGTATATATGTCAATCTCAATCTATCCCACGTCACCTTCCCCTCTGGCATCATACATTTGTTCTCTGTTTGTGTTTCTAGTTTTTCTTTGCAAATAAGTTCATCTATACCATTTTTATAGATTCCCCATATGTATATTAATATAAAATATTGGTTTTTCTCTTTCTGATTACACCTCTTTAATAAATCTAATCTCCTATAAATTATTCAATCAGAACCTCAGAAGCCTATCTATGCAGACACAGAAAGGAGTGGGAGTTCTCAGAATTTATCTTTGAATATTTTCCTTTTCTTCACATAATTGTGAATAAACTTAATCTAAACTTGAAAACCAAGGTAAGAAACTAGAAGCATGCTATAGTCTTATTTTACAAAGAAATAGGTTAAAAGTACTATTTTACTTCTAATATTAAAACTAAACACATTCTTATATGTAAAGGGAAGAAGAGATTACATGTAACTTTTCATAGATTGCCAGGATATTTTGGTTTTAAAACATTAACAATAATAAATTGAATATTTTGTGTATTTTACAGTAAAACATCTAAAAATCTAAGCTTATGGAATTAATATGTTACAAATGATATTGGAAAATTAGTAGTTTGTAAAAAATATAAATTTTTCTCTTAATAACAAAAAAATAAATTTAAAATATATAAAATAAAAGAACTATTTTAAAACTGGAAGAAAAAAGGAGACTTAATGGTTTAGGTAGAGGAAAACTTCCTAAACAAGAAAAGGACTATTACCATTAATGAGTATATTAGGCCAGTAACATAACAAATATAAGGATAATTGCTAAAGCTAATAGCCTGAAAATTTTCTTTGGAACAATATCACTGGTAATGCTTAAATATGCTACATATGTGAAAATTCTCTTAGATTAATAGGAAACATCCTAATATCCCATGTACATAAAGAGAGTTTTCAGAAAGAAATACAATGTAATTACACAGAATTGTTCATTCTCATGATGTAGAAAAATGGTTAAAGATACTTTTCCAGTTGTCTGTTATAGTTCATGAATATAATAAATAGATGATTATAATTCAATAATGAATAATGGATTTTTTATATGTTCTTGAGATATTAAAAGTGAGATATTATGCAACAGCTTTAATGATTTGCAGTTTAAATAGTATTCCTAAACAAAAAATTTTACAGGAAGGTAGTATTTGAATATACAGTGTTAACTGTTAAGAGAAATATGGATCAAGAACAAAAATATTGTCTTTAGACACTTTTTTCCTAAAATAAGTTCTCATAGACTCATTCCTAGTTTAAATTTTAAGATTTGACTATTTTCTTCTCATATAAACACAATAAATGATATACTTTAACTCAACGCTATCCAAAGTAAACTACCAATTACATCATATGTAATAATCTTTAACAATCTTTATAAATCCCCTCAACTTTCTGTGTGTAACTTTAGGTTTATCAAGTTATTAAAAATAATCTGCTAGTGAATTTATCTCTTTCTTACCGCATACTATTTTAATTAACACATTACTTGTTTATAAGCATATTCACCATCTAAGCCGATCTCCTCCTGCTGTTCTCTCACATGCCTGCACCTAATTCCTGAAAAAGGAGCCATTTAAAAAGTATTCACAGGGTGAACTGTATTCTGCCTGTCAAAAAAAGGAGCTTAGAAATTTATAAAGAACAGCATAGTCTAGGAAAGGGTCGAGGACTAAGATGCCTACACAGGATTCTTAACTTATCTCTGTTTTGGTCTGATCATCCAATCTGTTTACGCAGAGATAATATCATGTCATTGAAAGTTTTCCCAAATGGTCTAACCAATTTCCCATTCAAAATCAACTACTGAATCAAAAAAGTTTAATTTCTATTAGGACAAGAAGGTAAAGGAGAATAAGGACACACTCAAGTGATTTAGATACTTATCAGGAAAGAATCAGTATTATAGTAAAATTAATAAAATCTGATATGTAAAAAATATTAGTATAAAAATGTGATTATCATAATTTTTTCAACACAGGAGAGAAGTAGACAGGGTTGACTTTGAAGGCAGATAATTCAAATGTTCCTATATAAATACTAATAAGGGGCTTAGGGAGCAAAGTTGCAAGAACAATACCAAAAAGTAGAATACAGTGTTTATATTCAATTGAAAACTCAATTAATAACAGATAAAAATAGAACTACAATAGGATCCAGCAATTCTAATCCTGAGTATTTTTCTGAAAAAAAAAAAATTCAAAAGGATACATGCACCTTGATGTTCATCAGAG
Source organism: Oreotragus oreotragus (assembly GCA_006410675.1). NCBI lineage: Eukaryota > Metazoa > Chordata > Mammalia > Artiodactyla > Bovidae > Oreotragus > Oreotragus oreotragus. Next base: position 45,688 of record SJYX01009424.1, read on the forward strand.
TCTTTTTTCACTTTCATCAGGAGGCTCTTTAGTTCTTCTTCACCTTCTGCCATAAGGGTGGTGACTTCTGCATATTTGAGGTTATTGATATTTCTCCCAGAAATCTTGACCCCAGCTTGTGCTTCTTCCAGCCCAGCATTTCTCATGATGTACTCTGCATAGAAGTTAAATAAGCATGGTGAAAATAGAGCAGCATTATTTTATTCAAAGATGGACTCAATAAAGGACACAAATGGGAGGGACCTAACAGAAGTCAAAGATATTTAGAAGAGGTGGGAAGGAAGCACAGAAGAACTGTACAAAAAAGATCTTCATGACCCAGATAATCACAATGGTGTGATCACTCACCTAGAGCCAGACATCCTGGAATGTGAAGTCAAGTGGGCCTTAGAAAGCATCACTACAAAAGAGACACAGATGTATAGAACAGTCTTTTGGATTCTGTGTTAGAGGGAGAGAGTGGGGTGATTTGGGAGAATGGCATTGAAACATGTATAATATCATATACGAAATGAATCGCCAGTCCAGGTTCAATGCATGATACTGGATGCTTGGGGTTGGTGCACTGGGATGACCCAGAGGGACTGTATGGGGAGGGAGGAGGGAGGGGGGCTCAGGACTGGAAAAGGTCAGTTTTCATTCCAATCCCAAAGAAAGGCAATGCCAAAGAATGTTCAAACAACTGCACAATTGCACTCATCCTACCTACTAGCAAATAATGCTCAGAATTCTCCAAGCTGGGCTTCAAAACAGTACATGAACTGTGAACTTCCAGATGTTCAAGCTGGATTTAGAAAAGGCAGAGGAACCAGAGATCAAATTGCCAACATCCACTGGATCACAGAAAAAGCAAGAGAGTTAGAGAAAAATATCTACTTCTGCTTTATTGACTATGCCAAAGCCTTTGACTGTATGGATTACAACAAACTGTGAAGAATTCTTAAAGAAATGGGAATACCAGATCACCTTACCTGCCTCCTGAGAAATCTATATGTAGGTCAAGAGGAAACAGTTAGAACTGGACCTGAAACAACAGACTGATTCCAAATTGGGAAAGGAGTAAATCAGGGCTATATATTGTCACCCTGCTTATTTAACTTCTATGCAGAGTATATCACATGAAATGCCAGGCTGGATGAAGCACAAGCCAGAATCAAGACTGCCAGGAGAAATATTAATAACCTCAGATATATAGATGACACCACCCTTAGAGCAGAAAGCAAAGAGGAACTAAAGAGCCTCTTGATGATAGGGAAAGAGGAGAGTGAAAAAGTTGGCTTAAAATTCAACATTCAGAAAACTAAGATCAAGGCATCCGGTCTTGTCACTTCATGGTAAACAGATGGGGAAACAACAGAAAGAGTGACAGGTTTTATTTTGGGGGCTCCAAAATCACTGCAGATGGTGACTGCAGCCATGAAATTAAAAGACGCTTGCTCCTTGGAAGAAAAGCTACGAACAACCTAGACAGCATATTAAAAAGCAGAGACATTATTTTGCCAACAAAGGTCTGTCTAGTCAAAGCTATGGTTTTTTCAGGAGTCATGTATGGATGTGAGAGTTCGGACCATAAAGAAGGCTGAGCACCTAAAAATTGATGCTTCTGAACTGTGGTGTTGGAGAAAATTCTTGAGAGTCCCTTGGACAGCAAGGAGATCCAACCAGTCCATCCTAAAGGAAATCAGTCCTGAATATTTACTGGAAGGACTGATGCTGACGCTCCAATACTCTGGCAACCTGATGCGAAGAACTGACTCACCGGAAAGACCCTGATGCCAGGAAAGATTGAAGGCAGGAGAAGGGGATGACAGAGGATGAATGAGATGGTTGGATGGCATCACTGACTCGATGGACATGAGTCTGAGCAAGCTCCAGGAGTTGGTGATGGACAGGGAGGCCTGGCGTGCTATATAGTCCATGGGGTCACAAAGAGTCAGACACGACTGAGGGACTGAAATGAACTGAACTATGGTCTGGTGGCTTCTAATTCCAGAAACCACGTCATCAGACTATGCTACAGATCACAGCTTTACACCTCCACAGTAAAAAGTCACAGTTATCCTGATTTCCAAAAACTGCCTATTGAGGAATCGTTAGAATTAAAGTTGCTTTGATTTTGGCCTTCTTAACTTTAACCAAGACTTCTAATATCAGAGGAGGGAGGAAAAACATAGAAATAACTCCAGCTATTGAAGCAGAATAGCAGAAGTTGAACAATTTGCTATCAAAGTATTGACTCTAAGAAGCTGGAAGGAAAAGGGAAGGCCATGCCCTGTGACACTGATCTTGCTGTCATTCAGGAAAATGTCCCTAGATAAGCTATGCGAGCTGAGGGAGAAAGTAAAGTTTTCACTGAATTCAGAGAGCAGAATGGCTGAGAAGAAAATTTTAGAGAAGCACCATCCCAATATTCTGTGATAATCTATATAAAAACCAGAAAATGAATGAACACATGGGCCTGTATAACTGAATCACTCTGCTGTACACCTGAAACTAACGCAACTCTGTAAATCAACTATACCCCAATAAAACTAAAATATTAAAAATAAATAAAGAGAAGTAACAGCAATAAATTATTCTGAGGTCCACATACCATAGAAACAGCAAAGTACAAAGACAACAATTTACCACATCAAACTCCAACTGCACTTTGTTCAGTGTTAATTGTGCCCAGTGCTGTGTTAAGTACTTGACACGCACCTCATTCAATCTCTATGACAAGCCCAGAATTGTTTGTATCATCCCCAACCAAAGCGATGAAATAAGTTCAGAGAGAATACATAACTATATATTTATATATAATAAACATATGGTTTAAATTACTTTCCTATTTGTTTTTTCCTTTTTTTTTTTGCTTTTCAAAATGTGACTCCTAGGAAAATTTTAATTACATGTGACTTGCACTGTATTTCTATTCACTGTTCCATACTACATCTGTTAGGGAGGGAGATACTTTATTTGCTTAATCATAGTAGACATTTAACTAGAAGTCTGAGGAATGAAAGGTTTCTGGCACTTTTAAACTTACAAAACGAGATGAGTTATCATTTTTCACAGTCTTTGCGTTTCCAAATGATTCCAGGATTGGATTTGCTTGCAAAAGCTGCCGTTCAAGTTCCCCCTAAAAGACATCACACATAAACACACACATAAATGAAAGCAAATGTATGTTAATCTCTCTACTCTGTTCCTCAAAGAAAAAGCAAACAAAACACTGCCTCTTCTCCTCAGTTTTCTCATTTGCCATCTAACAAATTTTGTTGTTGGCTTCTTATTCTTGCTCTTATGGGCTCTGCTAAAGGAAAAAAAAAAAAATCAGCCTCTATCACGTGGCCACAAGGAGAAGAAGATGTCACATTGAACAGAGATGCTAAACACAAGGTAATAAGACTTGCCATTTTCCAAGATTTAACACGATATCTTAATGACACAGACAGGGCAACACCCTAATCTCCAAATTCAGAGATGACAAAGATGGTGAGGCTACGGAATTCTTGCTCAATTTAAAAACCTAAGCATATCATATTAGGTGTAGTGTATGCTTTATTCGGTGTTCTTAGCTTTATTCGGTGTTCTTACTTGCATGCAAATTAAGCTATAAAACAGTTTACAAACAAAAGGTGTAAGTATATTAATATGTGCTTTAATCATGAAATACAACAACTCCATGAGAAAGCATGAAGCCACTTCTGGTCACAGAAAGCGCTACAAAATGACCCTATGCCCGGGGAATATAATTTCAGAATTATAATGTAAGACTTAAAATCATTTTCCAAACACAAATGTTACCTGTGTATTTTAAAATACCTACTGTTATTCTATACCTAAAGAAAGAAATAAAAAACACTAATGTGCTTCTCTAAGCTGCTTTATTCGGTGTTCTTACTTGCATGCAAATTAAGCTATAAAACAGTTTACAAACAAAAGGTGTAAGTATATTAATATGTGCTTTAATCATGAAATACAACAACTCCATGAGAAAGCATGAAGCCACTTCTGGTCACAGAAAGCGCTACAAAATGACCCTATGCCCGGGGAATATAATTTCAGAATTATAATGTAAGACTTAAAATCATTTTCCAAACACAAATGTTACCTGTGTATTTTAAAATACCTACTGTTATTCTATACCTAAAGAAAGAAATAAAAAACACTAATGTGCTTCTCTAAGCTAAAAAAAAAAAGGGTATAAGGACCCTCAGGTAAGATTTTTAAATGAATGGCTGGTTGCCATGTGACGCATGACACTATCATCAAACCCAAAGCCAGGAGCAAGTATATACCATAAGGCAGTCTCAGCCAGTCTGGTTGGACGTTAGGAGGTGCCATTCCCTCCGGCGAAAGGGTGGGGAATGTGCCTGAGACCCGTGGCAGTGTGTGGTCTAGAGCATTTATCTGGACTGCCGGGTTTTCCCAGGTCTTCACCAGTCTACAGTTGTGTTCAACAGAAACCAATCAAGAGCCAGTCCTGCCACGTGAATGTCATGACACAGCATCAACTCACGTTCTCAACTTTAGATAACATGCTCCCTGAACGGGAATCTTCCAGTTTATGGACTTCAAGGGGCACCAGACTATTTCTGATGTAAATCTTTCTAAACGCTATATGCTATCAAAGTTTCTCAAACACGGTATCCTGAACCAATGTTAACAAGGCTGAAGGTCATCATTAAGGACAGCAGCCATCGTGCTGTGACACAACAGAGAGCCTTTTCCCTAGAGGTCAGAGGTCACAGCCATCACTGAGTCTGTGGCCAACATCTTGCAAAGCCCTCGGTGCACTGGCTCAACAACAATGCTTTGGGCTATAAGATTCCTTAACCTCACTGTGTGATAAGGGGGTAGAAACTGTCAGAAAAAATACTGATTGATAGTTAGGTGGGGCACTGCATTTATCAGAACATAGATTCCTTAAAACTACACACTATCCTACCAAATCATAATAAAAACACTTCCAATAGTAATTTATCTTTAAAATGTTCTCCTAACTTGAAGACAAAACAAGTACTGTATACCTCATTTTAATATTCCCTAGACATGGCTTCACAAGAGTTGTCTGGGTCAAGATAATTGGTTTTTTTTCCCCTCCCTGGCATGTATATGTTGTGTTTGTGTATTTGTGTGTGCACACACTGTGTGCATGTGAGCCACTGATCTTGATCCCATTCTTTCATTTGACTTAAAGGCACTGGTTGCATCCTCTACATCAAGTCAACATCAAGTCAAAATAATGTTCTGAGAATGTCTGCTGAATGGACAGATAATGACAGGTCCAAGCACACTCTATCAGTATCTGGGGAGGGGATGGTGGTGGNTGTGAGCCACTGATCTTGATCCCATTCTTTCATTTGACTTAAAGGCACTGGTTGCATCCTCTACATCAAGTCAACATCAAGTCAAAATAATGTTCTGAGAATGTCTGCTGAATGGACAGATAATGACAGGTCCAAGCACACTCTATCAGTATCTGGGGAGGGGATGGTGGTGGGCCAGAGGTGGCAGGAAGATTTGGATTAAGGGTCCTCATAGTCATTGTGGTGGCTGTGGAGATGTGGGTCCCAGCTATGGGGCCCACTTCATTAACAGGGATGTGGTGGTACTTCTCTGCCAATGGGTTTCTGACATGATTGAGCCCAATGATAGATCTCAAAGACTCAGAAATGAATCATATAAGGCTTGACTCAAAGCTAGTACTATACAATACACAAAAATGATCGATCATTGCTACACTGAGTAATTCCACACTTAGGTAGAAAGTGCTTACAGTTCCCAACCAAATTATGCAGCCATTTATAAACCTCCAGGGGCAGTGACTAAAGTGTTAACCTTTCCACTGGAACTGCATGGGCAATGTTCTTCTCTTTATATTCTATGTGGTAACAAGAAATGTCACTGTGGAACATGGGGAAAAGAAATTACTATTAACTACTGAAATTATTTTTAAAGTTCTAAGTATTTAAATCATTAATGCTTTAAAGGTTTGCCAATCGTGATAAAAAACTACACCCCTGTGTTTATTATATAATATATTACATATACTTGCTATATGATAGATACAGAATGAGTTTGAAGTTGGTGAAAATTTAAAAAAACACAAAAAACACACACACACACATCCTTCAAAATTCCAGTTCAGCCAGCAAGGGGACTCGGGCTGGCCTCCTGCTGCCCTCACAGGCCTAACAGGCAAAGCTGTGGCTTTCCCTCTGACCACAGAGTAGGGCTGGAAGCTGGTGAAAGTTTGAGAGTCATTCAGTTGTGCCTGACTCTGCGACCCCATGCAATATACAGTCCCCTGGGATTCTCCAGGCTAGAATATTGGAGGGGTAGCCTTTCCCTTCTCCAGGGGATCCTCCCAACCCAGGGGTCAAACCCAGGTCTCCCACATTACAGGCAGATTCTTTACCAGATGACCCACAAGAGAAGCCCAAGAATACTGGAGTGGGTAGCCTATCCCTTCTCCAGGGGATCTTTCCAACCCAGGAACTGAGCTGGGGTCTCCAGCATTGCAGACGGATTCTTTACCAACTGAGCTATCAGGGAAGCTGGTGCAGCAACTAATCACATGTTGAGAACCAATCTCCAGAATAGGCTATAATTTCTGTGCTTGCTACTTGCTATCTGTTACCCTTCTGTCTCAGTTCAAGGCAGTTTAGACCAGTAGATACAAAGTCATCTGGAAGCTGCCATCCGTGGCTGACTGAGCAGTTAGTGGGGAGGTGGGTGGGCCTGAAGAGGTCATTCTCAGGGGATGGTCAAGTTTAAGAAATTAGTTGTCTTCAAACCCACTCTGAAATTGCACCTTGTCCAGGCTTCAGAGTGGCCTTGAATACCATGCCAGACAGCAAGGGTCTGTAACAGCGACACATGATGAGGGAACTTGGAATGAAGACGGACTTGCAGTCGGCTGGGGCATTAAGCCAAATGACAACTCATTTTGTTACAACAAGTAAAAGTTTACAGGTAAATGTTTTACTTCTTAAATACTGTGGCCTTAATTTTGAAAATTTCTTTCTTATATTTGTTCATATTTCTATAAGGAAGGTGAGTTATAAAATACATTTTAAAAAATTGAACACTTCACAGTGCTAGGAGGACCTCAATAAAAAGACAATGAGAAGTACTGACTAGGATATGGAGAAATTGGCACGCTCATACATTGCTGGGAATGTAAAGTGTTACAGCCTCTATAGAGAAGTCTGGCAGTTCCTCAAAACGTTAAACAGAAAGTTTCCACAACCCAGCAATTCCACTCCAGGTACACACCCAAGAGAAGTGAAAACGTATGTCCATGTGAAAATTGATATATTGCAGCATTATTCATAATGGTCCCAAAGTGGAAACAATCCAAACGTCCATCAAATCATGAATGGATAAACAAAACATGACGAATTTAATATAACAGGTTGTTATCTGGCCATAAAAAGGAATGGAGCACTTACACATGCTCCAACAAGGACAAACCTTTGAAAACATTTGCAAAGTGAAACAACAGTCACAGAGAACCACATGTTATATGATGCCATTCACATAAAATACTCAGAATAGGTAGATTCAGAGAGACAGAAAGTGACTAGTGATTTCCAGGGGCCGGGGGGACATGGAAGGTGATTCCTATGGGTAAAGGGTTTCTTTTGGGGGTGATGAAAATATTCCAAAATCGATTGCAGTAGTAACTGTGTGACTAGACTAAAAAATAAACACACCCCACTGAACTGGACGCTTTAAAAGGGTGAATTTTGTGGGACATGAATTTAAACCTCAGTAAAGTTGCTGAGGGAAAAAGAGCCAACAGCAAATAAAGATTCACAAAATCGGGAGGCTACAAATGCCTTTTCTTTTCTTTTCTTTTTTTTTTTTTTTACAATTTATACTGCTGTTTAGTGATAAAATGCTATCAATTTATACAAATGGTTCCTGGGAATCCAAGTAAGTTCCTATAAGGTTCAACATAAATTCAGAAACCAGTTACAGGGAACCAAAAACACTGACCTTACAAAGTAAAACCATTACTTTATGGCAGTCATCCTCAAAATGGGGTGAGGAAATCAGGCCTAGGGGCACTTGGGAGAGGATGGGGGAGTAGGGAGAGAAGTAAGTTCTTGAGATGACCCTCCCTAGGGTATGACCAGTCTCTAGGCTCAGGAGTGTCTCATATTCCTCAGTGTGCTGAGGAAGAAAAATTAATGGAGCACCAGTGGCCTCCTCATGTTTCTAAAGACACTACTACTTGACTAGTGTTAAAATAAACCTGGGAAAGCAGCACAGAAGAGTCTGCGCAGAGAACATGCAGAAAGATATGCAAGCCAGTAACGATAGCACAGCACGGCCCAGAGAAACTCATGCCTTCTGGAGGGAACCTGGCTTGATTGGACCCAAAGCAAAATCTCAGGGTAAGCATGCTACTCACAGGGACCCACTCTGTAGTTGTTTCTGACATTGAAACAAAACATTAACGATGATTTATGTAAGCCAGAAGACTAAGAAACCTAAATCTGTAGGTTAATTATTTAACACTATTTTGCTAGTGATCTAGGTACATAATAAAAGGTCATTTAGCATGTACTCTACAGCACAAAGAAAATCTGGTTGCTGGTCTAGAGATTTCTTCTTTAACTGGCCAAAGAGCCTTTCAATATCATATAGGATAGTGATGATTTCATTCATCCTCCCAATTTGCATCATTGGTGTGGTCTACAGCTAAAAGCAAAGGAACATCATGGGATTTTATAAGTGTGATACAAGCTTTGGCATCTGAGAATCTCTTAAGAATTCTAAAGAAAGGTATCTGAAAATCTGTGTCTGTGACTATTCCTTTAGATACTTCTGATTGCTTCTTCATGTTAATAGGTTGTTTTCATAACACTATCATTTATTGCTTTATGCTAGCTTTGCAGCACCATGCTTGCAGAAAGACACACAAACCAAAACCATTCCAATGCTAGGTAAAGGGTCAAGTCCAGGTGCAGACACTCCAGTCTATCTAAGGCATCTGGCTCAGCTCAGCCTTCCCTCTCTATCAGGACATGCTCTGGTCCATGGTCTGCCAGATGCTATGCTCTGTGGGGCTAAAAGCAAGGCATCTGATAGGAAGAATAACACTCTATAACTTGCCCAGGACAAAAAAAATTTTTAATTTATATATTAAATACAATGAGACTTTCAGGTTACACATATCAGACCACACAATGTTAACAGGTCAGAAACTGTTACAGTTGCAACCCTAAATTCAAAATTTAATATATGACATGAAGTTAGGTTTCCACATGCTTAAGAAGTATTAAAGTGATCCTGCCTGGCCACTGACACATGAAAGCCTAAGTTTACAGGCTTAACAAACATATGATTCAGAGTCATAATGAAAGGGTAAATAAACATCAAAGTTCCTCTAGAAAACAAAGGTAAAGCAAAACGGCATGCTGCTTCTCAGGAACAGTAAGCCTCAAAGCAACACATTTTCAAAAAGAAACATTTTGTCCATAAGAGATTTCGCTCAGAGCTAATGATATTTGTGCCTAGTAGCATCTCAGTCTAAAGACAGAAATTAGTGCAAACACTCATGACTAAGAAACAAAGAAAAGCACTTGCCTGGTGTTTCACTGGTTTAGGTGATTCCTGCTGCTCGTTACAAACAGACAAACGCAAACGTTAGCAAGTTTGGGTCTTTTCCTAGCAGTAAAGCCACTTCCAAAGCACCAAGTCAGTGTGAGGGTTAGAACTGTGAAAGCGGGTTTGGCTGGCATCTCTCAGGGGGTGTTAACGACTACATCTGCATATCTACAAATCAAGGATAACTGCCGTGTTATATTCTTACACCTTTTCTGTCATCAACTGTCCCCCAAATTTCTATCCTCCCCTCAGGCTGCTGCTGGTGGTAGCTCTGTAAGGTCAGAAAGAACCACTGAAAGTATCTGAGGATATTTTTCTGGTGGTTAAAAACTGAGACGTCTTCCTGAGCCTTGCTTATTGACTTCTAACAATCCTTACCCCAACTCTGCAAGAGATCAGGCTTTGAGTTACAACCATAATTTAGGTTTGCCCTGTTGGAATTGCCAGTTACCAGCAATTTCTTGATGTCCTAGCCCCTCCTTGCTGGGGGAGACAAGGAAGCTATCAATAAAGGCAGTGCGCTGAGCACCCTCACTTCCTTATTCTTGTTTCTGAAATTACTAAAGAATAAATCTAAGGGTTTTAAAAACAAGGGCAGAACAAAAACTTACAGGAATGTTATGGTCCTTCCGTCCTTTGTGTGAAGAAGCAACATGAGCAAGGTACTGAATGACTTTCTTAGTGTTTTCGGTCTTCCCGGCACCTGATTCGCCCCTGGAAGACACAGTAACACAGGCCGCTTTACCGAAAGCACAGCACACACATTCCCAGCCCGTAATCAACAAAAGTAAACTGATCTGAAACTAGAATTAGTAGGAAGTAAAAAGAGAGTGAGTTGGGCGGGGGGACACAACACTATCACCAGTAGCTGGAAAATGATTTTTAAACGGTATAAATTTAATATGTTATTTTGGTAGATGCCGGTTAAGAGGACAGAGGAAAAATTTCACAACACTTCCCCACCTGTGCTAGGAATCAGTGGCTCTGCCAGAAAAGTGAAGTTTATTAGAACGTTTACAAAGAAATTCCTCAGGACCAGAAACATATCCAGCACTAGAACCAGAATTTCTAGAACAATTAGGCAAGGCAACTGAATCTGCAGGAGTTGAATGAACCCCGGGATGCCCGCTGATCACAGACAGCATCTTCAAGGCCTGAACACCTTTTAGGCTCATCTCTCAGAGCTGACGATGGCTCACTCCCCTGGACCCACAGAGCACCTTGTACACATCTCATACACAGAGCTTTTCTATTACTATCACCTACACTGTTAAATCCATCTATGTTTTCCTTCCAGGACTTTGAGGTCTTCACAACTATATTTTAATTAGTCGAAAAAAATGTACAGTCTGAGGTCCAGTTCTTTTTTTACTTCACCATTTCTGGCTGTGCGGGGTCTCTGTGCTCCTCGGGCTTTTCTCTAGCTGCAGCAAGGGGGCTACTCTCTAGCTGCAGTACGTGGGCGTCTCCTGCCGCAGGGCACGAGCTCGAGGGCGTGTGGGCCTTGGGTGCTGCGGCATGTGGGCTCAGTAGCTGCAGCTCCCCGGCTCCAAGCACAAGCTCAATAGTCGAGGTGCATGGACTCAGGTGCTCCACAGCATAAGGGCATCTTCCCTGATTACGATCAAACCCGGGTCTCCAGTATTGGCAGGCGGGCTCTTTACCACAGAGCCACCAGGGAAGCCCTGAGGCAAATATTTAATCTCATTTTCAGCTCACATGATTCCGCTCACATCCCATTATCAACAGGTTGACCAAGACACTGATTATCTTGGTCAAAATGATTTGAAATGTTATCTTTACCTTACACTTATGACTTTATTCCAAAGCCAGTACCCTATGCAGTATTTCTGCAGTATGACTAATCACATTACCCATCACTGTTTTTTAAAACCTCAGAGACAAGTAGTCTCTGAGGTTTATTTTTTTCAGATAAATTTCAAGTAATTTTGTTCTGCTATATCCCTCCCGTCTCCTCCCACCTGCCACCTCTATAAAAACAGGCAGACAGAACTTTGAGCTAAATAATATACATGCTGTTTTTAGGAGAAATGATGGCTTCATCTCTCAGTTAAACTCTGTATTTTTCTAAGTTCAAAACAAGCAAGGACCCATGTTTGTCTTATTCACGTATTACGTCATAGTGCCTAGCAGAGCAAGTACTCAATACATTCTGTTGAATAAAAGAATGTAAGTCTTATATAAGTTTATTTCTAGACTCTGATATTTTTAGTCCTGTCATTAATGTCCTTTTATCACCATTATACCTTCTACTTGGTCATCATTGGTACCTGCTGATGAGTTTTGTTCATTCCTTTATTCAACACATTTCCAAATCAACTCAGGCATCCCTTAAGTGCTAGAGATTGAGCTATGGATACAGTCTTCCTGGAGCTCAAGACTAGAAGAGATTTAAAACAAACAAGAAAAACAAATTGGGTCTCTGTAGGGTGTGAGGCTATGGTTTTTCCAGTAGTCACGTATGGATATGAGAGTTGGACTGTGAAGAAGGCTGAGCGCTGAATTGATGCTTTTGAACTGTGGTGTTGGAGAAGACTCTTGAGAGTCCCTTGGACTGCAAGGAGATCCAACCAGTCCATTCTGAAGATCAGCCCTGGGATTTCTTTGGAAGGAATGATGCTAAAGCTGAAACTCCAGTACTTTGGCCACCTCATGCGAAGAGTTGACTCATTGGAAAAGACTTTGATGCTGGGAGGAGAAGGGGACAACAGAGGATGAGATGGCTGGATGGCATCACTGACTCGATGGACGTGAATCTGAGTAAACTCCGGGAGTTGGAGATGTACAGAGAGGCCTGGCGTGCTGCAATTCATGGGGTTGCAAAGAGTGGGACACGACTGAGCAACTGAAATGAACTGAGGGTGTGAGGAGGGTGACGAAGGAAACAAGGTGACTGAGGGGAAAAGGCAGCAGAATAGCAAAGGACAACTCGCTGACATTCAATGGTGGCGGGGCTGGGGGCACTCGACTCCTGAAAGCTGAGCAGGACCAAGCACGAGAGGGCCGGAGACAGAGCATGGAGGCAGATGGAAAGACAAACGCAAAGGCCTCAAAGCAGAAGAAAAGCCCGTTACAGTCCAGCAACCAGCAGCCGGAGTGCAGGATTTAATACAAATAACCAGCCAGGCAGACACAGCAGGAGGGACTGCCTCCGAGGTGGAAAGGCATGGATGGGACATACCCTGGAGCCATGGGAATGAATCTGGATTTTATTCAAGTGCAATTTCATAAGAGCTATGCCAGTGGTTTTCTCTGTTGTGTTCTTTATTTAAAATACCTAGGGTTTCAAGCTAATCATGATGTTGGCTGTTGGTTTCAAACAGATAATTTTTCAAGATGCTAAGATGCTAAGAAATGTGCCTCATGTAGACTGACAACGACTTGTCTTGAAGCAGTTATGATCGGTACTCATCGGCTTGGTTTGCCTCTGCGGTTTCTTGGCTAACCCCTCTCAACTGGACATACTTCAGTGTATCCTGAAACCATTTCCCCCCCGACTGTCACATTTACTCAGCTCTACTGAGCTGTCCGTCAACAACTGCCTATGAACTCTGCTAAATTTTCCGTATTTTAGGTCTAAGATACCTCTGCTAATATTACACATAAGGCTGTGTTGTAAAGGAAAAAAAACACAGTCCATCTAAAGCACGTAATTGGGCTTTCCCAGTGGCTCAGTGGTAAAGAATCCACTTGTAACGCAGGAGCCGCACGTTGGACTCCTGGATTGGGAAGATCCCCTGCAGGAGGGCACTGCAATCCACTCCAGGATTCTTGCCTGGAGAACCCCACGGACAGACGAGGCTGGTGGGCTACAGTCCTTGGGGCCGCAGAGAGTCATACGTGACCGAAGTGACTTAGCACACACAAAGCATACAATTAGTATTCAATAAACATTACCCATTATTGTCCACTCAGCTGTTCATCCACCATATAGAAGGGAATTTGAATTACCAAACTCTAAATTACTTCATGAATCTATTGTGCTGGTAAAATGGTTAGGAAGTGGGCCATGGTATCTTGATGATCTGCCACTACTGCTATGTCGGTCGCTTCAGTCGTGTCCGACTCTCTGTGACCCGCGACAGCAGCCCACCAGACTTCCCTGTCCCTGGGATTCTCCAGGCAAGAACGCTGGAGTGGGTTGCCATTTCCTTCTCCAATGCATGAAAGTGAAAAGTGAAAGTGAAGTCGCTCAGTCGTGTCTGACTCTTAGCGACCCCATGGACTGCAACCTACCAGGCTCCTCTGTCCATGGGATTTTCCAGGCAAGAGTACTGGAGTGGGTTGCCATTTCCTTCTCTGTCTTGATGACCTACTTAGATTCAAATCCAGCCTACCACTTCTTAGTTATGGGGCTTTGGGCAACATGATTGGCCTCTGAACCTTGCTTAGACTCCTTTAAAATGAGATCTGGTTACTCTGCAAGACTGAGATCACGCCTGTAAGGAGCCTCAATAAATGGCAGCAATGGTAACAACTATGATGGTCAACAGCGATGATGAATAGATTGACAGAAGTAGAAAGATGATAACCTCTGATTTGAATATGAAAGACACAGAAGAATCATTTTGGACAACACTCCTTCAGCAGCTGCGTCTTCCTCAAATACTTCTTCTCAGTCTGTGGTTTACCTTCTCAATCTTTTAACACTGTCTCTTGCAGAGGGGATTTTTAATGAAGTCTAGTGTATCAGTTGTTTCTTTGATGGATGTCTCTGGTTTTGTACCTAAAAAGGTATCACCATGTCCAAGGTCATGTAGGTTTTCTCTTATGCTACCTTCTAGGAGTTTTATAGTTTGGTATTTATATTTAGGCAAAGAGTTGCACTTGCCTGAGTACACACGCACACAATCAAATGAAGTGGGGGTAGGAATTTGCTGGGTACAGGAGGGAACTTTACAGGATGATCAAAATGATAATGTTCTCTATCTTAACAGAGGTTTACGTTGTACAAATAACTCAGACCATACATACTTAAAGCACATAAATACTTAAGAGTTTTGCATTCTGTTATACCATAAGTCCCCTACACATGAAGGAGTTCTGTTTCGAGAGCACATTCAGAAGTCCAACTTTTTCCTAAGTCCAACAAAGTTAGCCTAAGTACCTAACACAATCTGCTATATAGTATTGTACTGTAATAGGTTCATAAGACTTTCCACACAAATCCATAAAAATAAAAAAATAAAACATTTTTAATCGTACAGTATAGTACCTTGAGGGGAAGGCAATGGCACCTCACCCCAGTACTCTTGCCTGGAAAATCCAATGGAAGGAGTAGCCTGGTGGGCTGCAGTCCATGGGGTCGCNGTCCAACAAAGTTAGCCTAAGTACCTAACACAATCTGCTATATAGTATTGTACTGTAATAGGTTCATAAGACTTTCCACACAAATCCATAAAAATAAAAAAATAAAACATTTTTAATCGTACAGTATAGTACCTTGAGGGGAAGGCAATGGCACCTCACCCCAGTACTCTTGCCTGGAAAATCCAATGGAAGGAGTAGCCTGGTGGGCTGCAGGCCATGGGGACGCTAACAGTCGGACAGACTGAGCGACTTCACTTTCACTTTTCTCTTTCTTGCATTGGAGAAGGAGGTGGCAACCCACTCCAGTATTCTTGCCTGGAGAATCCCAGGGATGGGGGAGCCTGGTGGGCTGCCGTCTATGGGGTCACACAGAGTCGGACACGACTGAAGTGACTTAGCAGCAGCAGCAGCATAGTACCTTGAAAAGTACAGCAGTACAGTACAATCGAGTGAAGAAGCAAGAAGTGCTACCAACTGGAGGAGGGAAAGGACGTGGGAGATGGCAGAGCTGAAGGATCGTCAGCAATAGGAGACGGAGGGCAGGCTGCAAGGTCACTCTCGTCTGATGTCGATGGAACACAGGTTCATATCTTTGAAAGTTTACAACTTGAAGGTTTGTATGTAGGGGACTTAAGTGTATGTGAATTTTGTCTCAAAAAGATACAGATGTAAATCCTGAACTTTACTTAATGTTATGTATGGTGAAGTATTTAGAGGGAAGCACACTGATCTACAAATGCATCAGATGAAGAGATTAACAGCCCAAAGAGTGGTTTTTCAGTTGAAAATGAAAACATCTGAACAATCAGCAGTCACCGAAAGAAATACCATCCAACCTTAAGCAGTGAAAGTGTTAGTAGCTTAGTCGTGTCAGATTCTTTGTGACTCCATGGAATGTAGACCACCAGGCTCCTCTATTCATGAAATTCTCCAGGCAAGAATACTGGAGTGGGTAGCCATTCGCTTCTCCAGGAGATCTAACCAACTCAGGGATGGAACCCAGCTCTCCTGCCTTGCAGGCAGATTCTCTACCATCTGAGCCACGAGGGAAGCCCAACCTTAAGCTGAGCCTCCTGAAAATGCAGCTCCCATGGAGCCCCATCCCAAGGAGTTTCCAGACTGGGGGAAGTCTGACCCTGAGCACCAGCAAGTACAAATTCAGCTGTCCACTGCCATCAAAAAGCCCCACAGAACCCTCCATACTCTCCCCTAGAAGCCCCAATCCACCTACACCACCCCCCGTTTCTTAAATTTAGTATGGAAGCCTTTTATTTCTGGTTTTCAGCAAGTTACTCAACACTGAATACTCCCACACGTGTGCATACATAATCCCTGTCTTTTCTCCTGTTAGTCTACTGTCGATTTGTAGATCCCCAACCACAGGACCCAAGTTGGAAGTTTTCCTCCCAACACAAACAATAAAATGGATTGATAGAGGGATGAATAGGTCAATATATAATAAGCAAATATAATATTAATGGCAGAATCTAGATGGTAGATATATAAATCTTGACTGCAAAAATTCTTTCAGCTTTATGTTTGAAAATATTCCTAATGTTCAGAAAACTCAAAAAAAAAAGCAAATATGGTTTATCTGATGACTGCTACTTTGTGCACACAAACAGATACCCCAGCTGCTGTAGCTCATAAACCCACATCTCATCACTGATGCATACATTGGTCTCAAATGACAATAACCATCTAATTATAAGTGCTAGTGCTTACAATGGTCACTTTTGGTGACAAGAGTAAATCAGTGCTCACTAACCGTAGGTTCTGTCAAACAGCAGTCACTCCCTCCCCAAGTGTTTCCTGCTTCCAAACATTCCAAAGAGTCCTCATCCAAAATGATCATCGGAGCTCACAAACCATCCAAAAAGGAGAGGAATGTGTCCTGTCCCTCAGCCCCTGCCTACTGCGTGCAGGGTCACCATGACTGTGGCACTGCAGGCAGGTGACACAAGTTCTCTTCCTCGCTCACTTGGGAGCAGAAGCCATCCTGGGCCCCAGGGGCGGGAAGGAAGCACCGCCGATCTTGCCGGGGCTCTGTGAGCCGTCCGGAGGCCCAGGGAATGTGTGTGAGGAAGAAAGGGCGCGGGTTGACCATTCCTTGCCATACTCATTTCATGGAGCTTCAGTGGTTAGATTCTCAGAGCAACTTTCCTCTACTAATTGATGCTCTATAGTGAAGAACCTGGCTGCTCTTTGTTCCTGATTCCTGGGAGCTCTGGAGCCTCCAGGTACCTGGAATGTGTTTTGCTAGCCATGGTGGGCACTTGGCTAGCTATAGGATGAGGACTGGACAAGCTGAAAAACCAAACGGATGATTAGAGGTTTGTGCCTTTGATCCAAGTGACCCTCCTTGGAGGGGAAAGGGGATGGACACGGATTCAATCAAACATGCCTACATAGTGAAGCCTAATAAAAACTCTTTGATGCTAAGGTGAGCTTCCTGGTTGATAGTATACACCGATGTACTGGGAGGGGAAGTGACCAGAGCAAATGGAAGCCGTGCCTTTGGGAAACTCCAGCTCTGATTTGTCACTCTAGCAAAGTATTGAATCTGAGTGGGTAGTGGCCACCCTCAAATGTGTAGCTATTTGGTCAGAAGTAAGGGTGGCCTGGGAACACCTGAGCTTGTGGCTGGTATCTGCAGAGCCAGCGCACATGATGGGTGTGCTTTGGGAAATCAAGGTCAAAACTGCTTCAAAACAGGTAGTTTTTAAAAAGATGTTTGCAGCTCACTTTCTGAATAACTGACTTTTCTGAAGAATTTGCCCAGTGGAATAAAATTAAAAAGTGAGCAGACTATTCTAGAATACAGAATTAAAATGAAAAGACATAAGGAATGCAAGGAATGAAACCTGACAGGATTGTGGATCTTTGGAAGTCATAAGAAACATGTTGAAGACTATTATAGAAATTCACATATGGATTTCATACGAGACAACATTACTATTTCATTGTCAAGTGTGACAATGTGTGTTATGTGGGGACACCCTTGCTCTTAGGAATCACCTGTGGTGTATCCAGGGGTCAAGTGTCAGAGTATCTGCAGTCCTGTGTGTGTACAGAGACAAGGGACACATTTAAGTAAAGGGTACACGAGCACTTAACGTATCACTCTTTCAACTTTTCAGTAAAATTTAGGTTTGTATTTGTTTTACATAAAAATTTGGGAGAAATGCAAAACTTTAAAAAAAGAAAAAACAAAATTTGGTAAAATTTAACTCATTGAAGTTAGGGGATAGGTATCTAGGGGTCTCCAACTATTCTATTTTTGTGTAGGTTTGAAATTTCTGATAAAATGGTATCAGAAAGGTTTTACCCTTTGAAAACACATACAATATTCAATTGTTTCTAAAACTTCCTAATCTTAAACCTATTTCCTTGGTTCCTACTTAATTAAGAGATTCATTGTTTTTGTTTGCATTTTTATCCATTTACTAAGGATGCCCAAAAGCAGTATTCCAGGTTCTCCGAGGATAATTAAAAAGCAATCAAAGAAAGTCACAGTTCCTACCCTTCTGTCTAGTTGTAAAACAAGACACAAAGACCCAAACAGGTAATGAATCGCAGTATATGAGCAACAGGGCCTGATGAGGGGAAATCAGTGTGGGCTGGAGCTAGCTGTACCATGAGGCTTATGTCCTCCCTGGAGGGAGAGAGAGGAGAAAGGCAAGGGAGTCAGCCAGGAGCCCAGAAGACGGGGCAGACAGTAGGTGCTGGACAGGGCTAGGGCAGGACAGGACTGGAGAAATATGAAGTGAGGCGACAACTCGAAACAGGAATGAAAGAGAGCAGGGAATCAAAGCAGATGGCAAGGTTTTAAGCCTTGAGTCCGGAAACACAAAGCGCTGATGATGGAAAGAAAGATACTGGGAGACCCATCTTATCTGTGTGAGAATAGAGGTTAATTTGTCAGCGTGTTCAGTTTAAACTGGCTTTTATTCCCTACTTCACAGCTTGTGCGCAGGAAGACTCAAACACCTATAATTGCCTGACACCTGTCTCACCTTCTGTCCCCTGTGCCCGTAAGGTTCACTGATTCTGTAAGAAGCTACAAGAAATTGTAACAAAGATGGAGGTCCAGAAACTCATCTAGCTGTGGGGCCACTCACCTGAGCTAAAAAAAAATCCTGGAAGCCAGTAAGGCCCAGCCTAGACTGCCACCTCCCATGAGCCCAACCCCCCGACAGCCCACCCCAGCCCACCCCTGCCCACCCCTGCCGGATCCACCGGGGCCCGGAGGTGAGCTCTGCAGGGTCTTCAGGTCGCGCCCGCCAGCCTCGGTCACTGCTCAAAATGCAGCTCCTCCGGCCACTCTTCATTCTCGCCTTCTGTTCTCACTTCCTTTTTCCTGATTCCAAACACAATTATTTTCTGCTCTAGCCCCCCTCTTTTCCTCCATACTCTGTGGGATTCCCATTCCACAGCGTGGAAAGTCACCCACATTCTCAGCCTCCTCACTGAACACTCCCCTCCACTGGCCGTACTTCACATCACACACCTGTGTGCGCATACACACACATGTACGTCATCACACACACACATACAAACATCAAGGGCATCCTTCTCACTCTCCCTAATGCTGTTTCCAGACTCTCTTGTTCTAAAAGCCCCTACCTCTCACCTCTGAGGTCACACACAGCAGGAGCAGTGGTTCTGACACTGGGTTTATTTTGCTTAGTAAGATCTTAGAAAACAAACCACTCCCACTCACGCTGTTTCAAAAAAGAAAGCACTTTTATTTCCAAAGAAAACAGGAAGGGTCTTATCTTGGAATAAAGGACATTCCTCTAAGTGAAATATTTTAGCTTTATGAAGTGTTTACCAGAGGCCACTGGCCTCAAACCATCACTCGTGTGTGTGTGTGTGTGTGTGTGTGTGTGTAACCATCACGTGTGTGTGTGTGTGTGTGTGTGTGTGTGTGTGTGTGTGTGTGTGTGCGCGCCGGCTCTGCATTCCAGGCACAGCTCCTACTCCACGTCCAATGGCCTAGAGACGCCTCCCCCAGGAGCGCCTCAGGCACCTCAAAGTCAATATCCTCCACCAAACTCCTTCCCCTTTGCCCTGAACCTGTTCCTCCACCTTCCCGCGTCTCTGAAATCCACACAACTCCACCCTCTCCGAGCTCCTCTTTCTCAGGTCTGTCTCGCAACCTAAGCCCTACTTAGACATGCCCACTTCCATCCGGGTCCACGAGCACCTCCCCATCTGAAGGCACTTCCATCTCTCACGTGGGTAACTCAATAGCCTTCCACTCGGTCTTCTCGAGATAACACTTCCTGGTCCTCCATCTTCCCCACTGCAGCTAACATGATTGTCCTAACCAGCGAAAATGATCACTTCCTGCCGGGGATGTTGTATTCAATCCTGACTTTCCAGTACTTCACACACTGGCATGTGATAATCAATAATGCTTCCTGGGTGATACAGGGAAATTCCTGAAAAGTCCAGGAGGTCAACACTTGGACAAACCAACTAAAGATGTAAGTTTCACAAATTAATGTTATGAAATGTGTGAAAAGCCCAGTCTGACAGCCAAACAGTAACACCAAAGCTAAGCAGAGCTTGCATACTTTAAAACAATTAACAGCAAGGTTTACATCAATCTCTTTAAATTACTGCTCTCCTGTCCCCCTTCCTCTCTCAAATACCAAAATTGCTTTTACTTTCCAAGAGAATAGAAAAGAAGTCTGAACGTTTAACAGTTACTTACGTGCAAAGAATTGACTGGTCCTCACGATCTAGAAAACAAAATAAACAGAAAGACATTGAATATCTGCCTGTTTTTTTTTAATATTTGATAAATAATAAATAACCTGATAGCCTCTAAAATACTAGGAACTCTGCCCCTCTTAGGCCAAGTTAACGCTTTCCAATCCTGTTATGTATCAGACAGTCCTAAATTCAGTCAATTTCATCATTCTCATGCCAGATTATCTGGGGAAGGTAACAATCCAGGCTCAGACAACTTTATATGCCTAATGAACCTGGATTCTCGAAGCCTGCTGCTCATCAGAGTCAACCAGGAAATTGTATAGAAACGAACTTCCCAGAGCTCCACCTTTGGGAGAGGGACTGAAAACCGCTTTTTACTTAGGTTCCCCAAGTGACTCTGATGCAGGGCCAGTCTTGGAAACCACTACCTTACAAGAAAACCTACAACCAGAGAGAAATCATTATCAATATACACCTTAAAGAAGGGGAAAAAAAAGTATCAAACACTGAGTGGAAAAGAAGATTAAGGGAGGATAAACTCTATAAGAGTTTAACCGCTGTCTGAAGTCAGAACATCAATTAAAGCAAAAATAAGGAAAGAATATAAAAGGAAAAAAACTATCATGACTTTAAAGTGATAAATAATTTAAGTATTCATACTTAGGGCTTCCCTGGTAGCTCAGCTGGTAAAGAATCCACCTGCAAAAGCAAGAGACCCCAGTTCGATTCTTGGGTTGGGAGGATCCCCTGGAGAAGGGAATGGCTACCCACTCCAGTACTCTGGGTCTGGAGAATTCCATGGACCATACAGTCCGTGGGGTCCACAAATAAAAAGGTTAAATGCAAGCCAATAGCCTCTCTTGGGCATGTCCTTCCCGGATCCACAAGCACTTGGATGACCTCTGCCTGCCCTTCCTGCTCAGCTCAGTCATATCTCCTCTGTAGATCCTCTCCAGTGAGGTTCCCTTCCTCAGGCTCCTCACCGCTTCCTTCTTTTGACCATATTTTGGGGTTAGACAAACAATACTGCCAACTGCCTGCCTGACTAGCATGTGCTAAGATCAGAGCCCATCTTGCTTCTTTACTCCCAGACTTAACAGCCAGCCTTAGGCCAACTGAGAGAATCCAGTGTGAGGAGCCAGGCAGGGCACTGGCAAGACACTGGGAACTGGAATCTTCTGTCCTAGTTCCAACTCTGCCGCAAACTGCCCACGTATCTATAAATGAGACATTGATTCCTTGCTGGTTTCCAGCTCTTCACCCATAAAACTAGGATTTTACCAAGTTTTTACATATTATTCACTCTAAACATGAACCCTCGCACCCCAAATTCTCCTGGTCTGAGAATGTTTATAGAACTCCACTTATCTAAGTTTTCAGGGCTTTGCTGAACTAGTTTACACATTAGAGAAATCAAAACACGTGCCAAATCGTAACCACAATCAAATGGCCTCCTAACTTATTCAGAGCAGCTTTCTTCCTGCATCTGGACATGCTATTTTCACAACCACAATCTACCCTTCAAATCTGCTCCATATTTCTTCTCCCCATGCTTCTCATCCCACCCCACCCCAATAAAACAAAGGAACTCTCTTTGCAGGTGGACCCATCTGTTCTTGTCATGTCTTGCATCAGCTTTGGGCTTCAGTTTCACTATCAGTACAATCGGGTGAGGGCCTGTCAACCTCTAAGATTCCCTCCATAGAATACTCTATAACTGAATCATTCCTTCCTTCTGCTTCACCGAATTCTCTTCACCCTTTGAGGATCAGCTTGGTGCTGCTACTGCTGCTGCTAAGTCGCTTCAGTTGTGTCTGACTCTGTGCGATCCCAGAAACGGCAGCCCACCAGGCTCCCCAGTCCCTGGGATTCTCTAGGCAAGAATACTGGAGTGGGTTGCCATTTCCTTCTCCAATGCATGAAAGTGAAAAGTCAAAATGAAGTCACTTAGTCGTATCCGACTCTTGGCAACCCCATGGACTGCAGCCTACCAGGCTCCTCCATCCATGGGATTTTCCAGGCAAGAGTACTGGAGTGGGTGAGGATCAGCTTAGGCACCCCAAATGTTTACAGTGAACTTTATACTCTAAGAACCTATCAATATAACCAGACTCACTATAATATCATATATTATAGTGACATTTAAGGGAAATACTTTACGTTCAGAAATGCAACTAGCCTTCTAAAGAGGAGAGATTCATTTGATAGCTCAGTTATTGTCCACAGCACCTCCCCAAAACCATAAATGGAGGTACTCAATAAATCCACGTTGAATTAAATTGTATCTTCAACAGTGAAAATGATTCTAGATCAGTGACCTTAGCGCCTACCTTAAAAAACTAGAAAAGAACAAATTAAACCCAAAATGAGTAGAAGAAAAAAAATTATAAGGAACAAAAATCAGTAAATGGGAAAACAGGAAAAGAAAACGGTGGCCAAATGCTGGATCTTTGAGATAAATCTCTAGATAAAATCATCAGAAATAAGACACAAATTGCCAACATCTGGAATAAGGAAGGGAAAACCACTATAAATCCCAGAGATACTAAAAGGATAGTAAGGATAGACTACTAAAGTTCACTCAAGAAGAATCAATAACCTGAACAGATGTAGAAAAGACATTCAATAAAACAACATCCATTCATGAGTGAAAACAAAAAAAACACAGCAAACGAGGAATACAAGGGAACTTCCAAGAACTTGATAAAGGGCATCTACAAAACACCTGCAGTTAACATCATGCTTAATGGTGAAAACTGAATGCTGTCCCCCAGAGACCAGGAATAAGACAAGAATGTCTGTTCTCACACCTACTCAACATCACAAATAAAAATAATTCAAAAGCATACACTTGAAAAGGAGGAAATAACAATGTCTATCTGCAGAGAACATGACTGTCTAGAGATAATTCCAGAGTCTACTAAAAAACTTTCCAGAATAAGTGACTTCTGCAAGGTTGCAAAAGATGTCAATATATGTATTTTTAAAATAATATATATATTTTAAATTTCTATATATCAATAATGAACAATTTGGTAATTAAAATTGTAAAGTTCCATTTAACACTAAAAACATGAAATGTTTAGTTATCCTAAGGTATATGCTATACTTATAACGAATATGTGCAACATCTATGTGCTAAAGACAGTAAAACACCACTGAAATAAAAGAAGACCTACATTAACAGAGAGACAAACCATGTTCATAGATTGGAAGACTCAATACTCTTGTTAGTTCTGCCCTTTATATTCTAGAGATTCAGTGCAATCCAATCAAAACGTAAAAAGTGGGCCATTTTTAGAAAATGGCAAGTTGATTTCTAAAATTTATACTGAAAGACAAAGGAACAATTTAAGATTTATTATATGACTATTATAATCAAGATGGTATGAAAAATGACAAATGTACAGATCAAAGGAACAGAATCCTGAAAAGCAATTCATTGGAGAAAAAAAATGTTTTCTCAATAAATGATGCCAAGATCTACTGGATATTCACATGCAAAACAATGAACTTCAATCCATACTTTGCACCATACATGAAAATTAACTCAAGATGGGTCACAGATTGAATGGGAAAAAAAATCGCAAATCACTTATGCAATATAGGACTTGTAGCTAAAAAAGAGAGAGTTCTCAAAAGTGAATAATAAGAAAACAAACCATCCAATTTTTTTAATGGTTGAAAGATTTTAACACTTCACAAGAGAAGACATACCGGTGGCCTAAGCACATCAAAAGATGCTTAATATCCTCAGTCACCTGGGAAGTGCGATCTAAGACCACAGGAAACACCGCTCCACACTCACCAGACCACAAGTTCATAAGCCACCGACAACACCAAGTGTTGCAGAAAGCAGCACTGGAACTTTCACCCACTGATAGTAAGGATGAAAAACGGCACAGCCATTGGAAAAAAGCGTGGTAGTTTCGTACAAAGTTAACAATACACCTGCCGTGTGGCCCAGCAGTCCTACTCCCGATTGAGTCATATGAAATTAAAACTTACACTCACAAAAACCTAGTACACAAATGACCCTGGTGTCTTCACTGCCAAGAAAGGTAAACTATCTAAATGCCCTTCAGATGACAAGTGAGCGAACAAGCTGTAGAACACCCATATGGTGGGATACCACTAGCAACTATCGAGGCGTGAACGACTGGCAGCTGAGGCTCAAACGCACCATGTCAGTGCAAGAAGCGCACTGGGAAGCCTAACCTGGGTCTGATTACACAACGTTCTGGAAACGGCGAAACTACAGTGCCAAAGGAAAAAATCCGGTGGTTGTCACGGACTAGGGGAGAGGGAATGACTAGGAGGAGCGTGCAGAAATTTGGATGGAAGACGGAACTGTTCTATGTCTTGACTGTAGTTATAGAACTAGATGTATTTGTCAAAACTCAAAGCACTATACACTAAAAAGGCTGAATTTTACTGCATATAAATGATACCTTAAATAAAATTACATATATTTAGTTTTCCCGTCCAGCAACATGTTATATATGTCTCTACACTTAAGACTTCAAAAATGTTTAGCAATATAAGAAACACTGCCTTATATTCGGATTCTAACTATTTTTGCTCACTGCTAACATTTATTGGATAAGACCCTGATGCTTGGAAAGATTGAAGACAAAAAGAGAAGGGGTCAACAAAGAATGAGATGGTTAGATAGCATCACTGACTCAATGGACATGAATCTGAGCAAACTCCGGGAGACAGTGAAGGCCAGGGAAGCCTGGCATGCTGCAGTCCATGGGGTCGCAAAGAGTCAGACGCGACCGAGCGACTGAACAACAATAACGTGTATCTCTGGCTAGAGGATAAGCACATCGTTAAACTTATCGCCCAGTCAAATCACTGTCTCGCCCCCTCACTAGCCCTTTGGCCTGTGATGCTCGCACCCTCTTAGTCATCTTCGTAGCTCTTATCACATTACGACAGTGTTCTCATTTGTTGGTATCCTCAGTGAGATAACAGATCTCTAACACAAGTCACTAGAAGGGTTTTCCTACATTTTACAGTTTCTCAGGGTGAGGAGTATTACTGTTTCCCACTGTCTGTATTTCCACATTGTAAGAATCAATACATAGATTCAAGGCAACTATAAATCATTATAAAACATTCTTTCACCTAACATAAAATAATGCCCAGTGTCCGTTTCTGCTTTGACTTCTACTTTAGACTTGGGGTGACTTAACTGGTGCTTCCTTTTTGTACTCATTTGGCTGAGGAAACGCTCATCATTGCACTGCTACTATTTTTCTACTTGGAGAGGCCTTGTAAGGGGCCTATGATCGTATTAGGCTCTGCTATTTATAGGGGGTTAAAAGTATATTTACTGCTGTAGTTGGTGTTACCTGTTTTCTGACCTTTCAAACCCTTCCTTGATGTTCCTTTTAAAAGATGGTTTGTTTTCCTTGCTTTTCTTTCTCCTAATGGAGTTTTTTTGGCTTCGGGCATGTGGAATCCCACTTCCCCGACCAGGGACTGAATCCTCCTGCCTTATATTGGAAGGTGAAGTCTTCAACCACTGAACCGCCAGAAGCGAAGTGAAGCGCAAGTCGCTCAGTCATGCCCAACTTTTTGCAATCCCACGAACTGTACAGTCCATGGAACCCTCCAGGCCAGAATACTGGAGCTGGTAGCCTCTTCTCCCTAATCTACATGTACAGGTTCACATTTTAATGTATATCAATCCTAGTCTTAAAATACTTATTGGAGAGAGGGGTTGGTATATGTGGTTATTATTATTATACTAGCACATCACTCGGTGTACCAGACATAGTTTCAAGACGGCCGCTCAGGACTCCACTATAGAAATGAGCCATCCATTAAGTAGTTACTTCCTGGTAGAATAACTGGTTATTTTCAGTGTTTCGCAGGAAGCTGTGTCTGATTCTTTGTGTCCTATGGACTGTAGCCCGCCAAGCTCCTCTGTCCATGGAGCTCTCCAGGCAAGAATACTGGAGTGGGTTGCCATGTCCTCCTTCAGAGGATCTTCCCAACCCGGGGACTGAACCTGTGTCTCTTATGTCTCCTGCACTGGCAGGCAGGTTCTTTACCACTAGTGCCTCCTGGGAAGCCCTGTCAGGAAGCTACTGGAGGTTATTCTCCATCCGAAATACAGCCTATAGGACCCATAAATTAAGACAGGAAAACAAGCAAGGAAAGAAACAAGGGATTTCCAGGGTGCAGGAGCAGGCAAGTCTGAGGGGCAGTAAGCACAGAGTGGAGGGGCAGAGGGTCCCGGGAGGCGTGGCTCTGGTGGAGGAAAGACACCGATCACTTACCTGATACACATCTCTGTACTGAAAGAAGACCTATAGTTCTGTCAAATCAACGTTGGGCACTGCAAAACTACTCTGTTCCCCCAAAATAGGGAAATTACTAACCCCAGGGAAAACAGCAAATTGTGTAAGAAGAGAAATGTGACCATAGGAGAAACAGTTAACATGTTGAATACTACTCATATGCCAAAAAATGTTGACTTAACTTCAATCAGGAAGATGGGGGGAATGTAGTTAAAAACTTTTTTCATAGCAGGAAGTCTATAGAAAACAACAGAAGTTTAAAAAAAAAAAAAAGAATATCATAAGCCTGTTACTCATAAATACATACAAACACAAGACAAAACAAACAAACCGACTTCCTCTCAAGAGGAAATTCAGACTGGGCAGGGGGAGGACACGTGTTTTTCTTTATCAATAACATAAGCCTTGTTGTGGGCTTCCCAGGTGGCTCAGTGGTAAAGAATCCACCTGCCAGCACAAGTTGGATCCCTGGTCCGGGAAGATCTCCTGGAGCAGGAAATGGCAACTCACTCCAGTACTCTCGCCTGGGAAATGCCATGCACAGAAGAGCCTGGCGGGCTACAGTCCATGGGGTTGCAGAGTCAGACAGAACTTACTGACTCAACCACAGTAACAATCCCTGCTATCCCGTGTGTTTCATTGTTTAACTATCTTTATGCATTATTTTTTAATAAAAAGTAAAAAGTAAGCATTCAAAGTCCTTTCACAGCTTTTGATCTTGATGTTATCCAGACTGCCTTGTCTAATGGTTTAAAACCATTTAGATAACACAGGATTTAGTCCTCGAGATTGGAAAGACTTCATTGCTGAAATTATTTGGGCCTCATGTCTTTGGGACATAAAGGTAAATGTCTCACAACCTTTACCATTTCTCCCACTGGCATTGTTCAGAGTTTTCCACCTTATTTCAAGGCATTTTTGTCTCTGTTTATAGTGTTATAAAACCTTTATCCTTTCTGGTGATTCTCTCTTCTTAGTCACACTTGCCAAACACTTGTCTGTTTTATGGTCTTTTCATGGAACCAGTTCAAGTTTTACTTAATTTTATGTTTTTCTTCTTATTTAGGTTCATTTCATGCTGTACTATTTTGTTTAAATTGAGGTATAACTGATACATAACATTATATTAGTTTCAGATGTACAACACTATGATTCAATATTTGTATATACTGTGAAATGATCACCACAGTTACATCTTAACATCCAGGCTGTATTTTTAACTCTTTTTTTATGTATATGAAATGAAACACAGAAACCTCATGAGACGAAAAGCTCAGTAAATTATCATAAAGTTGCCTTTTATCCACCTTGTGTAATTTGTTTACTAATAAAATATTTATAACTATGAATTATTTCTCAAAGTGGTTTCTGCCATAAGCCATCAGTTTTTTACACATGATATTTTGTGGTGATTAACGTCTAAAGAATCTGTAATAGCAGTTTGGATTTCTTCTTTTACCAAAAAGCCATATGGATGAACAGTTAGCCACAGAAACAGTAAGAAGAAGCCATGAAGCAGCACTCGCACCAAACAGGTGGGATCTGTAAATACCTTGTCTTACCGCACTGTGGTTGGAGAATGTGGCCAGATCTGAGATTTTTAATGGTGACTTAGCATCAAAATTACAAGCTGAGGTTGTAAACCTTCCTTCTGGTTGATGGGCAGTAGTCCTGTATGTAGTTTTCAATTCAAGCTTGCTAAATTGTGTTGATCACATTCTTTACGTTCTTTCCCCCCCTACTTATCTCAAATTCTAAGAGAAGCACATTAAAGCTCCCCCTCTAATTATGGGTCACATTTCCTTTGTATTTCCAACAGTGACCCAACGTCAATGATGCAAATGTAAGTATTGCCTGACTCTCCTAGAGGATTACATCACAGTGTTTCTCACTGAAATCTCCAATCTCTGCTCCCTACTCACTCTTAGCTGAGACCCTACTTCATGTTTCCCTGAGAGCNCTAATTATGGGTCACATTTCCTTTGTATTTCCAACAGTGACCCAACGTCAATGATGCAAATGTAAGTATTGCCTGACTCTCCTAGAGGATTACATCACAGTGTTTCTCACTGAAATCTCCAATCTCTGCTCCCTACTCACTCTTAGCTGAGACCCTGCTTCATGTTTCCCTGAGAGCACAGGAGCAAGCGTTTTCACAAGTTCCTACCCAACGACTGGCAGATGCTTCCAAGAAATCTGGCTGTGAAGGGAAGGAGAGGATGGAAGAGAGAACCTTCTAAAGTAATGGAGAAAATGTCAGCACATTTAATGCTCACATTAAGAGCCCGTACAAAGACAGGCAGAAGACAATGGACACTGTGAGCTTCCTGAGAAGGATCCTGGGAAAGATGTGACAGGCATCAGAGGTGAAGGAGGTGGGAAGATTGGCCTTGGACAGGAGTAGGTACAAGAGAGGATGGTCTGTAAATGTGGCTCAGGAGACTGGGGCACTTCCACTCTGGTGGCTTCTAACTTCTCATGGAACAGGGGAAGCAGCCATCAGCTGGGGAGGAAAGCAGGGACCCACGAAGTTGCAGGGGGCAGAGGCCTGAGGCAGGCATTAGGGAGAGTGAGATTATAACCTTAATAGACAATCAAGGAAGGATTAACGAGGGTGTTCTGTGTGGAATCTGGGCTCGTGGTCACACAATTACAGGAGTACTGATTCAATTGTATAAAGAGAACTCCAGAGCCATCAGCAACCCAAGTAAGAGCATTAAAAAAAGACAAACAACCTGATTAATCCGGGGTGAGAATTCTGCCAGCCAAGCATAACTTCCCTGGCGGTCCAGTGGCTAAGACTCCGTGCTCCCAATGCAGGGAACCCGGGTTCCCTGGTCGAGGAACCGGACCCACATGCCGCAACTGAAAGATCCCATGTGCCCCAACTAAGACCCCGTGCAGCCAAATAAATAAATATCAAAAAAGAAAAGTGCAACAGAAGAGCAAAGGGCCAGGGTGTAGCATACTGACAAAGATGGCTGGAATGATGCCATGAAACCCAAACTATGTGAGGAAGAAAGTTACGGCAGTCCTGATAATACACAGGGGAAAAGCAGGACAACACATGGACCCGGAGATCTAAACAGTCAAAGAGCACGGTCAGGAGGTTTGCCGACTGAGCTGCCAAGACGGAAGGACTTTACAATAGAATTTCTGAAATACTATTTGAAAAATAAGGTCATTTCAGAAGGTGGCAAAGTCTAGGGTGTCAGCAGCATAAGAGAGAAGAGAAGATTAAGGATCTGCAAGACCAAGGGGTTGGCTGTTAACGAGAAACTAGGAAGTAACACAGGGTTATGTCAGGCCTTGAGGCAGAGAAGAAATGACACGTCGGGGGCCAGACCAACCAAATAACGAGGCAAGGAGGAGGGAGGAGGGGGACCAGAAGAAAGACGCTACAGCGATGAGGGCAGGCAGAGGCGGGGCAGCATTTTCAAGGGGTGAAGAGTAGTTAACGAACGGCCCAGCAGACGCCCTGGGAGTAGACAGTGACCTCGCCTCCCAGTGCATAGGGTCTGAGTGCAGGAGCCACCGCAGGGGAAAGCCAGGTTTCAGTTAAAGCCTGGAGGAGAAGAAAACATTCGGGGCAGACACCGACTAGGTTGGGAGGTGTGCCCATCACAGAGTGGGAATAAGGCAAAATGAAAAGAGAGCTTTACAGAAACAAAGATGTGGCTGGGAAACTGAGGACCAAGGAGATGTGGATTTCATTCTAAGACTCCAGGGAGACAGCAGAATCTCAGATCTTGGATATTCACGGCAGCTCCTGCAACTACTGTAACAGCAGAACTTGCCTCTAGGTGTGTCTAGGTCAGCAGGTTGGTGGCCATGAGGGCTGCTGCTGAACGGAAGCTTGCTGGGGTGGACGGCCATGGGGGCATCAGGGTCCAAGGAGGAGGAGCGACACCCCAGGGAGCCCGGTGTGTCAGTAGTCTTTGGGCCCCTCGCATAGTTACCTACCAGGCACAGGCCTCAGAACTGCTGGGTTCAGCTTCTAACACATAGACTGCAGGTGAGAAGTCTGAGCCCACTGACTCCATAGGGATCACGTGACTGTGCGCTGTCCACACCATGCTACATGAGACCCAGCACGGGTCTCCTTTCAGGATCCCTGCCTGGCACTTAGTGAACCCTCTCAGTCTCAAGACTCAAGCCTTTCTTCAGCTCTGGTCAACTTTTTCAATACTATCACTTCTTTCTTGGCTCTTGAGAGCCACAGAGTTTTGATTATGTTGGCCTGTGGTAGAGTTCAAAAATATATGAAAACTAGATGCTTTTAAACATAAAAACTAACATGATGCATTTATGAAGCAACAAGCATACTTACCAGCTGCCTATAGAAAACAGCCATATTACCCAGTCTAACTTTAATTCACAATTTTTCTACAATAAACATCTATTATTTTTCTTTTAATCTTTAAAAAAAAAAAAAAAAAAAAGAACTTAAAGCTCTCTGTAGAGAAGATGGAGACAGGGCTTCCACCTGCCAGTGCAGGAGATCTGGGCTCGATCCCTGGTCTGAGAAGATACCACGTGCCGAGCAACTAAGCCTGCGTACCACAACTACTAAGCCTGTACTCTAGAGCTCGGGAACTGCAACTGCTGAGCCTGAGTGCTCCTGAAGCCTGCACACCTAGAGCCTCTGCTCTGCAACAAGAGGCGCCACTGCAAAAAGAAGCCCACGCGCTGCAGCGCAGATAGCCCCCACCTGCCACAACTAGAGAAAAGCCTGTGCAGCCACGAAGGCCCAGCACAGACAAAAAATAATTTTTTTTAAAAAGGTAAAAAAATAAAAGACAAGGCCAAGGCATTAAAAAAACAAAAACCCAGGTTACATTTAAGAAATTCTGAGTATTCAGCATTGTAAACATCATTTCCAGTTACCTTGAAGCATGCATCTGTAAGCAGATTCTGATATAGCGTAGATGTGTGGAGGCATCTCATGACGCTTCTTCCCTCTGTACATTTCAATAATATTCTCAGAGTAAATTGGAAGGTTCTTGTAAGGATTTATGACTACACAGAAGAGTCCAGAATAGGTCTAGAACAGATAAAAATAAGATACAGTGTTAAAAACTACTGCATGTATCAGGTGGGGTCCAATCAGGAGACAAACCACACAGTAATGTGAACAGGGGATCTTTATCATTTGCATAATTAATCTATCCCTGAAATTAAATCTAGCCCATAACGGGCAATTCCAAACCACAAGTGGTTCTCCCACAGATGCAATTGCTAAATGGTACTTCCTTAGATTCAATTCCCTCATCTGTCGAATGGAAATAATAATAAATGCTTCATCGCTTTACAGGGTCATTATTCAAACTGCATGTCATTTGCTTTTTCAAATTCATTCTCTCGAAAGTGTACAAGGTATGAAAAGTCCATCACGGTGGTTTCAGGTTCTACACTGCAATTCATCTTTAAGGAAATACTCACGGTCAAAAGTGGGTATGATATCAATGATATTTTTTGGAAAATGTAGATTTTTTTCATAAAAATAATTTATGTCAACTTGTTACAGGTTTAATTTTAAATGAGGTAATAAACATTTAAAATATTTAATTTCTAAACACAGTAAATATCATTAAAAATAATCCACATAAATAGCTCTTTGGAGGTCCTCAATTTTTAAGAGTCAAGAAGATAAAAACCCTCCTCATAAGTAGGGTAATCATTACTCAGAATTAATAGTAGGAGCATTTTTGCCTTTGATTTAATTTTTTTTTAAATTCACATAGAATGATTTCTGAGAACTGACTCTGGGAATAATGGAAAAACAAGAGTGGTTAGGACTGCTGCCAGACTCTCTGGTCCTGGTGGGGCTGAACGCACCTCAGCTGCACTGGAAACCAGACCCTTTATTTTGGGTGAATCTAAGTCTAAAGGTGAGAGGACCCTAGAAAAGGCTGAAGCTCGATGATGCTCATCCCCTCATGAAGCACAGAGGGGCTTCTAACCATCGGCTGTTTAGAAAGGCTGAAACCCTTGACAGTGGCCACCAGGGGGCACTGTCAAGATCATGCTGCTCTGAATGCAGCAGTTAATGATGCTGAAAGGAAAGCCTGCCAGAAAAAAAAAAAGTTGAAGGGATCAGAACCACCTCTCTAGCTGTTCCTTATCTTTGCTTCCCTCCCAACAGAAGATGGAAGGCACTTCCTACCTAGATTAGTGCTTGGGACTAAAACAAAGGCAAGCAAGGGCCCTGCCTGAGCTCGCCGATTTGGCCTGACTTCTGAACTGACCAGATGGACACCCTCCCTGTTTGCCCGAGGCCACAGTAATTACCTGCCCCACCCTAGCTGACCGCTGGGTCTGCAGCCACTGGTTTTCTCACGTCCAGCATCACACTCCGAGACACGGGACTGGCTCTCAGCCTTGCACCCAGCACCCTGACACCTTCCACCAACCTTCTACCAACGACGGGTCTCTAGTCTGACTATCCCAGCCTCTCTCTGCCACCCACAGGACAAAAAGGAAACAAGAGATGATTAAAAACAGATTTTATTAATGGCGAGAAAACTAGGAGGCAATCTTAACATTAAATTTTTTTTATTGAGTTTCATTTACACACAGTAAATTTGACAAATCAGAACTACATCTCAATGAACTATAATATATAAACATCTACTTTTTTAGTCAAAAATGAGATGATATCTCTATCATGAAGTTACATTGTACTTTCATCTGTAACAGGCAAATAACTGCAGACTAGCCCAAAATGAGAACAAGAACTCAAAGGAATTTAAAATGTGCAAATTCAGTTTAACACCCCATAGCATGTACAGTATGCTAAAAGATCCTAACAATGACATTTGTAATCAGAAATCATTCCAGCATGTGTGTCTACCGTGTGGTAGAGGCTTTTCTGAGAACTAGGATTACAGATGAGTAAGTCTCACAAATATGATTAAGTCATCAAAAAACAAGATGGAATAATCATCGGTATTCTATACTTGCCAAAAAGGAGCAGTGACAGAGGTTTAAGTGAAGATACTAAACTGAGGAGCTTAAAGAGCTACACTTCTATCTCAAAATTAGTTCAAATGCTGGGCTCCTGCATTAACTGATCACTGCACTTGGTCTTCCTCAAGTTATATGGAAGAAGAGTGATGGGGATGTTAAAATCATCTCTCTGGAGGCCTCAGGTTCAAAGTAGGCTTCATTACTGTTTGAATACACACGCAAGATGTTAAGCACCTTTAAGCACTCGGGATGAACACAAAAAAGATACATTAAACAAGACACAATATAAGGTATTAAAAAGAGAATGATACAAAAAAGAAGCACAGGTCTTTGCAGAAGAGAAAACTCTGGAGCAGAACAAACAACAAGCCTATGGCCACCTTGTCAGAAACAGTGAAACCAGGCGCAAAGTCCAGGCCCAGAGGGTCGCTGATGTTCTTTTTAAAGACAAATAGGTCAAAACGAAGGATAAAGGAATTCCTATTAAAACAGTAAGAACGTACAGCCTGGGAGGGTACATCCGGGGCAGAGTGAAGCGTAGTGTAGCTGACAATGATCTGTTCTGTGGAAGGTGAGAGGGAAGAGCCTAGACAGGCAAATGGCAGCACTGAGATTCTGTCCTCTCCAGGTGATTAGCTATCCGGGGCTCAGGGGAGAAGTGTGATGGAAGGGAAGAGGCATTCCTCACACAGTATAAATCTGGCAGCCACATGGAAGAGAGCCTGAAGAGGCAAGAGATGGGAAGCAGAAGGTGGAGGTGTCTCCATGCACAGTAACAGGCCTGCAGGAGAGAAAAGCAAGACAAAAACGCAGCGGGACACTTCCCTGGTGGCCAGTGATTAAGACTCAGCACTCCCAATGCAGGGAGCACAGGTTCGATCCCTGGTCGAGGAACTAAGATCCCGCACGGCATGGTCAAAAATAAATAAATTTCTTTTAAAAAGAGCAGAATTGAGTCGCGAAGAAAGTAGACTAAAAACTCAATAGCATTCAGAACTCTGACTAGAGAAATCCATTCAAGGCGTGTGTTAAAGTTGACTCCAAGGTCACCAAGCTTCAGAGAGTGGAAAAGTTATGGGTGGATAGGAAAAATCATTTGACTTGTGGGGAAAGATAATGAATCCCTCTTCAACATATTAAGACTGTGGCATGTTAAAAGGAGATTCATTACAACAGGGGAGCCCAGGAGAATGAATGCCTACTGAATAGTCAGAAACACTGAAATCCTAAAGTCATGAGAACATTTTGAAAAACTGCAAAGGCTTGAAGAAGCTTGTACAGGCTTTAGGGCAGCAAGTAACAGTTATTAAGGTGAAGGGGGTGGCAGAAGATGAGATGGTTAGATAGCATCACTGACTCAATGGGCCCAGGAGATGGTAAAGGACAGGGAAGCCTGGTGTGCTGCAGTCCTCGGGGTTGCACAGAATCGGACAGGACTTACTGCCTGAACAGCAAACCAAAAGAGACATACAAAAATACTAGCACACAAAAGAGACTCATTCATTTTTCAGCGCCCTATGCTGCTGAGTTGATGACGGACAGAAGCCTGGCGTGCTGCAGTCCACGGGGTCGCAAAGAGTTGGACATGACTGAGCGACTAAACTGAACTGATGCGGCTTTCATGCCTCCAGGCGTCTCTATATACTGATCACTCTGCTTAGAACATCCACCTTCTATCCAGTATTGGAAAATGTTACTCATCCTTCAGGGCTGGGCCTCAGTTTAAGAAAGCAGGGATACGCATATACATTATTACTTTGAAGCTTTGAAGGATTAGAGAACCAGAGAACTAAGGCAGGTAGAGATGCCAGTGCAACGGAGCAGATACGACAGTCTCCTGTGAGAGACAGGGCTCTGAACTGGGAGCATCTCACAAACCTCCACCCCAGCCACAGCCCTCGGAAGAAGTCCGACATCCACCCGAGAGGAAGGGAGGAGGAGAAAGAACAATTCACTCACACCATCTGCAAACGCCACACCTGGATGAAATTCACACGTGGCTTAGTGGAAAAGAACCTGCCTGCCAATGTGGAGATTCGGGTTCGATTCCTGGGTCAGGAAGATCCCCTGGAGAAGGAAATGGCAACCCACTCCAGTACTCTTGCCTGGGCAATCCCATGGACAGAGGATCCTGCAGGGCTTCAGCCCATGGGATCAGAAAATTGACCAACTTATGAAACAACACAATTTAAAAAACAACAACAACCCCACATAATGAGGGAAAGTCCATCATCCAGAATATTCAAAGAGAGAAATGATCTCTGGACATTCTCTACAAAATAAGCTGAAAGAAAACTTGAAGAAATAGATTTATGGCTACAACAGAATGAAGTATGATGTAGACTCTTAAAGACACAACAAAGGTGGATAATAAAAGAAAAAGGAGGTACAGAGATAAAAATAATTTAACAAATATGAAAGTTAAACTGAATAAATTAAAGATGAATATGAAGAACACAGAAAGAATTACTAAAATAATAATCATTATCGCTCCTTAGGGGGGAAAACAACCAAAATTCTGTAAAAAGAATAATAATAAAAAATAAACTTGAAGAAAACTGTGTGTGTGTGGGAGGGTGGCAGGTAATACACAGTGAATGAGTAAAGAATTCATCAAGCCAATAAACATAGAAGGAATGACATTAAATTATCACCATTTGGCTTCCTAATGAAATGATGGACCAGGACAGTGCCCATCACAGGCTCTAAAACCCTTCAGGAAGAGCAGACACTCCTAAAACAGGAATCAGGCCGACAAAGCCCAAACTGACTCACTGACCCATCTCAGCATTGTGAAGAGAGACAGCCGGCATCCTGTGCCTCTGGAATCCGAATGTGATCAAGCCTCTGCATCCAGTTTACAGGAGGCACCATGGGAATGCAATCAACAGAATCCAGACTATGGGAAACTCTACAGCACAACACACCTTGTTTCTTTACAAAAAAAAAAAAAGCCACCCAGGAGGACGGTAAACATCCCAGGCTTTCAGCTGGGACCCTAACTGGTGTCCCCTGAGAGGTTAGAGGGTACCAGAAATAGACCAGCCCAAAGCCCGCGAGGGAGGAAGGTAAACCCCTGAGCGACCTACACGCACACTCGTTCCCCTTGATCTAACTGCCTGCCCAGAGCGTGAGGTCACCCAGAGCCTCAGATTACCTCCACAACCTTTCATATACAGTAACTGGCACAGAGGCGACAGTTGTAACTAAAACCCAGAATAATTCGTGGGTCTCCTATGAGTCTACTTTTATTGCCCTTGTATCTTGTATCCTAGACAATCATAGGCTCAAGTAATCAAAAGACATGATTGAAATTAGTAAAACTGATAAGCCTCTGGTGAGACTCATTTTAAAAAGGGTAGAACAGATGGTCAGTTTTGGGAATGCAAGAGAATATCACAGCAAATCCTACAGGAGACAAGAGGGTTATTAGGAACAATATCAGGCGAATTGATTTGAAAATTTAGATGAAATACACAAATTCCTAGAAAAACTCAAATTATCAAAACTGTTACCCAAAGTCTTTAATCTGAAAAATTCAAGAACTATGAAAGAAAAACTTCCCCACAAAGGAAAACTATATCACTATTTTTTAATGAAATAACATCAATACTATTCAAACTCTTCCAGAGAAAATACAAAGATAAAATATTCCCAGATTCATTTTAAAAAGCCAGCATGATTTTGACAGCAAAACATGACAAGGACATTATGAGAAAGGAAAAAGTTCAGTCAATCTCCTTTCTGAATATAGATACAAAAATTCTACACAAAATATTAGCAAACAAAATCTAGGAATCCAGTAATATATATAAAGAATATTGGTCCTTGCCAGGTTAGTCTACCACTAAAAAATACAGTCTACGATTCACCATAATAACAAAATAACCAGAAAAATCACACTATTGTCTGATCAGAAGCTGGGAAAACATTTGATAAATTAACACCCAGTCAGTATTTAAAATGGCATAGAAAATGGCAATCCACTCCAGGATTCTTGCCTGGAAAATTCCATGGACAGAGGAGCCCAGCGCATTATAGTCCATAGGGTTACAAAGAGCTGGACAGGACTGGGTACGTACGTAGTATTTAAAAAAACTCATCCATGCAGAATAAAAACTAGCAATAGAAGGAAGCTTCCCTCAGTCTGATAAAAGAATATTCAAAACAAAACAAATCATTCTTAGCAGTGAAATGTTGAAAAGTTTCTGATACAAAGATGCCTTCAATAACCACTACTATTCAGCAAACATTTACTGAACTTCTTAGACAATGCAATAAAGCAACGTATAATTAGAAAGGAAAAAATAAAACTGTCATTTGCAGACAACATGAGTGTATTTAATATCCATAAGAATCTTCAACAAAACTATTACAATCAATAAATAAACTTAGTAAGGTTGGTGAATATAAAGTCAATATATAAAAGTTAACTGTAAAAACATGGCAACTGCATTCCTACTTCATGGTAACAATTTAAAACCATGTAAAACACCACTTAAATAGCATAAAAAATTAAATACCTAAAAATAAATCCAATAAAGGATGTACCAAACCTAAAACATATTATGAAAGATTAAGAACTAATAAAAAAAGAACTAGAGGAACAGATGCTGTAGAGATCTCATTTCTCCTCTAAGCTGATCTACAAAATCAGCAAAAATCCAATCAAAATTCTCATCAGGTTTTATGTGTATGAAAAACTGACAAGAGGGTTCTAAAATTATACTGAAATGCAAAGGACCTACCAACCAAAACAATCTCAAAGAACAAAAGTGAGGGTTTACCACATGGATGCCAAGACACGCTGTTCATGTGCAAAGCCGCTTCAGTCGTTGTCCGACTCTTTGCGACCCTATGCACTGTAGCCCGCCAGGCTCCTCTGTCCATGGGATTCTACAGGCAAGAGTATCGGAGTGGGCTGCCATGCCCTCCTCCAGGGGATCTTTCCCACCTAGGGATCGAACCCACGTCTCTTACGTCTCCTGCACTGGCGGGTGGGTTTTTACCACTAGCACTATCTGGAAAGCCCATAAGGCATAGTATAAAGCTGTAATAATCAAGATAGTGTGACATCAGCCCAAGGATGGCCATAACAGACCCATGAAACAGAACAGGAAGTCAGCACACATTTGTGAGCACCTGATTTATGATAAAGGTGACACTTCTACCACTAGCACTATCTGGAAAGCCCATAAGGCATAGTATAAAGCTGTAATAATCAAGATAGTGTGACATCAGCCCAAGGATGGCCATAACAGACCCATGAAACAGAACAGGAAGTCAGCACACATTTGTGAGCACCTGATTTATGATAAAGGTGACACTTCAAGCACAGTGGAGAGAGCGCTGTGTTTCAATAAATGTCACTGGACTAACTGAACAGAAATGTGGGGGAAGAAATTAGCCTTGCCCATACCTTGTACCATACACTAAATTCACTTCCAAATAGAATTGAGACTGACTTTAAGAAAGAGATCATCAAATTCCCTTTCCTCTGGGTCAGGCAGCAGGAGACAGAGAATGGAGGGAGAATGAAGCCAGATGTTTACCCCCCAGGCCAGTGCCTCGGGTTCCCTCTGAAGGCGGCCAGTTTCCACCAGGAAGCCCTCTCCACAAAGCATCCTCTCCTGATCAAGGTACCAGCTCTTTGTTTCTTTAAAGATCAAGGTTGGTCCAGGGCTCTCAGCCATCACTAGTGACAGGATACTGCAACATTTCTGCATCTGTTTTCTCAGCTCTATTCACGTGTTTCTAAATCCTCCCCTTATTAAATGTGCCGAATATCTATTTAGAGGGACGTGTGTTTCCTAATGGAATCTATCTCAGGTATTATCTAGAAATGCTCAAGATATGAGTTAAGGATGTGCATGTCCTATTTCACCCAGAAATTCCACTCCTGGTTATACACCTTATAGAAAAGCCATGTTTATATGCACCAGGACATAACCAAGGCTGTTCACTGAAGCAATGTTTGCAATAGCCCCAAACTTGGGGGGAGACAGGGGGAATGCTCAAAATCAGTTGAGAGGATAAATAAATTGGGACAAAAATCTTACACTGGAACATTATATTACACAAAAATGAACAAAATACTTTTATAGTTCAGGGCACTTGACGACTCTTAGAAACTGTTAAATATCCCCCAAATCTTCTGTATTATATATTTTTATATAAATAAACAAATATCAATAAACTGGGTTTTTAAATG
The DNA here is from genome assembly GCA_006410675.1 of Oreotragus oreotragus. NCBI lineage: Eukaryota > Metazoa > Chordata > Mammalia > Artiodactyla > Bovidae > Oreotragus > Oreotragus oreotragus. The sequence goes on from SJYX01009424.1 coordinate 85,846, forward strand.
TGTTTATTCATTTAAAAATAAAAAGAATATTTTAAGGAAAAAAACCCTTTTGTTTTCTAAAACAAAAGCAAGAAGAGTGGCACTGTCTTTTATTTGCAAATCTTTTGTTGTCTGGCTTAATAGAAAACACTCAATTTTCTTAATAGAAAACATTCAACATTCTGTTTCAGCATTCAATCTATTTGTGATGTTGTTTTGACTGAAATACATGAAATCAGTCTTACACTGATATTTAATTTGAAAAGGGAGGAGTAGTTTAGCAGTCTTTTCATGAAGTTATAGATATTTCTCTTTGGTACTACACCAAAACTTGACAAGTGAGAATTTCTCAAAAATGAGATGCAATGTAACACCTGACACCCTGTCAGTGAACTTTCCATATTCTGTCACATCAAAGTCACTGGTTGAACCTCTATGCTGAACGAATCTTTTACCCAGGCATGATTTTGTAACATCATGTACACATCATTTGGAAAACTTTGGCTCAATGAATTATACAAGTCTTCCAAATGATAACAGCTCACACTATATGACATTATTAAAAAAAAAAAAAACAGATTCATTAATATTGCCATCTACCTCATCAGAAAGGTTTTATGTATTGACAAGGTATTAAGTTCAGTGGCAGATGCAACTTTTAATTTTCATGTAGAAAATCAAATTTTATCATTATTGACAAATATATTCAATTGTTTTCTTTGAAGTGTCAGGCTCACTTTGTTCATTTTCTTTTCACCCCACCATGCACAGTGTGTGGGACCTTAGCTTCCCAACCAGGGTTGGAACACACATCCCCTGAACTTGAGGTGCAGTCTTAACCACTGGACCACCTAGGAAGTCCCTGTTCATTTTCAAGACAATGTCTGGCCAAGTACCCTGGTGTCAATTAACCATAGCTTATCTACCAGTCATTCTATCAAATAAAAATGGCATTCTATTTTTTTTTATTTTTTATTTTTAAAAATTAACTTATTTAATTGGAGGATAATTACAACATTGTAGTGGTTTTCGCTACACATTGACATGAATCAGCCACAGGTGCACATGTGTCCCCCCCATCCTGAGGCCCTCTTCCCACCTCCCTCTGCATCCCATCCCTCTAGGTTGTGCTAGTGCACCAGCTTTGAGTGCCCTGTTTCATGCACCAAACTTAGACTGGTCATCTGTTTTGTATATGGTAATATACATGTTTCAATGCTATTCTCTCAAACATCCTACCCTCACCTTCTCCCACAGAGTCCAAAAGTCTGTTCTTTATATCTGTGTCTTGTTTACTGTCTCTCATATAGGGTCATTATTACCATCTTTCTAAATTCCATATATATGCGTTAATATACTATATTGGTGTTTTTCTTTCTGACTTACTTCACTCTGTAAAATAGGTTCCAGTTTCATCCACTTCATTAGAACTGACTCAAATGCATTCTTTTTAATAGCTGAGTAGTATTCCATTGTGCATATGTATCACAACTTTCTTATCCATTTGTCCACCAATGGACATCTAGGTTGCTTTCATGTCTTAGCTTTTGTAAACCGTGCTGCAATGAACATTGGAGTACACGTGTCTGTTTCAGTTCTGGTTTTCTCAGTGTGTATGTCCAGCAGTGGGATTGCTGGGTTATATGGCAGTTCTATTACAAGTTTTTTAAGGAATCTCCACACTGTTCTCCATAGTGGCTGTACTAGTTTGCATTCCCACCAACAGAGTAAGAGGGTTCCTTTTTCCTCCTCACCCTCTCCAGCATTTATTGTCTGTAGACTTTTTGGTAGCAGCCATTCTGAACGGTGTGAGATGGTACCTCATTGTGGTTTTGATTTGCATTTCTCTGATAATGAGTGATGTTGAGCATCTTTACATGTGTTTGTTAGCCATCTGTATGTCTTCTTTGGAGAAATGTCTGTTTAGGTCTCTGACCATTTTTTGATTGGGTCGTTTATTTTTCTGGTATTGAGCTGCACGAGCTGATTGTATAGTTTTGAGATTAATTCTTTGTCAGTTGTTTCATTTGCTATTATTTTCTCCCATTCTGAAGGCTGTCGTTTCACCTTGCTTATAGTTTCCTTCATTGTGCAAAAGCTTTTGAGTGAGTGAGTGAGTGAGTGAAGTTGCTCAGTCGTGTCTGATTCTTTGCAACCCCATGAACTGTAGCATACCAGGCTCCTCTGCCCATGGGATTTTCCAGGCAATAGTACTGGAGTGGATTGCCATTTCCTTCTCTATTCTATTTTTAAAAAATGGCAAGTTTAGCTTGTAACTCATATAGCTCTACATACATGCTTTTCTTCAAAGCAACCATCCTAGTTCGATATGCAGAAATGTTTTATGCATACTTATCATTTAATCACAAAGAATATTAAAAGACATGTTCCCAAGAGCTGAGATTTAATAAAACCCATCATTTCTCCTGCTTTATCAAGGACGTTCTTGAACAAAACTAGATCAGCACAGCCACCAGGACAGTATGGGGTTACTGCCTCATCCATGATAAGGTGTCAGCAGTTTTCCTCACCATGGCTTTTGCATCATCAGTATCAGTGTCAACAGTAAAGGGGCAAATAAAGTCTTTGATAATCATGAAAATAGTTTTGACCTCAAGGATGTCATGAAAGGGTTTTAAAGAAGCCCCTAAGAGTCTATAAAGCACCCATTGAGAACTACTGAGTTACATTAACACAAAGTAACATGAGTGAATCTAAAAAATATAATGCTGAGCAAAAGAAAAAAACAGACACAAAAAGGAATATATTAAGACATTCATTCATATAAAAATTCATCAACAGGCAAAACTAAACTATATTTTTAAGGAATACGTATGTTAAGTTTGATCAAACACACTGCGAGTTTTTAAGATACTTCTCAATAACACATAGACAAAGAAGAAAAAAAATTAGTAAAGTTTACAAAGTTAAAAAGCTTAGTCTAATGGCCACATATAGAACTCCACACCCAACAGTAACAGAATACACATTCTTTTTTTCCTAATTGTTTGAGTCTGCAAAAATCAAAAGGCAGTGACAGTCAGCTAACCCATGGTGCCCTGAATGAAAACAAGTCAGCTTAGATATATGATGGACTAAAATCCCACTACTTAAGGCTCCACGCAGTGAGCAGAACAGACATCAAAAGAGAATATACGCTCTTTACAAACATACAGAACACTCAGAAATGTAACTGACAGTGTGCTACAAGCAGCAAGTCTCCACAAAAGCAAGGAATGGTAAATACTATGTGGACTATATTCTTGACTAAAATGAAATTAACTTAAAAATCAGTAACAAAGAACTTAAAAACCAACATGTAGGTACACTTTTAAGTACACTTTTAAAAGGTTCACAGGTTGAAGAAGAAGTCAGAAAATATTTAGAACTGAACAATGAAAATACTACACATCAAAATCTGTGAAGGGCATGTGTCCACAGGGCTGCAAAAGCGTTGGACACGACTTGGCGACTGCACAACAACAACAAACAAAGCTACACAGTCAGTAGAGATGACATTTGCCGTCTTTAAATGATTCTATTAGGAAAGAAAATGAAAATTAATGACCAGAGAGCGGGATGCTGGGGAGAGGAAATCCAAAGATATAAGGAAGTAACATAACCAAACCTGCTATAACCTAAGTAACTTACACTGTATCTTATCTATAGAAATATATCCCAGAGGTCCCAGCCAAGCTATTATAGTGTCTGTATCATGGTACTTCAACTGATCAATTTCAACTGCCTGGTAAATTTCAAAGCCCAACACACCTTTCACTCAATGCTTAGCAATCATGGCCACCCACAGCCCCATTCCTTAGCAGGTTTCTTCAGAGTCAAGTGCTCCAATCTGAATCTTCTGTAGGAAAGTTTTCTCCATTCCACTAATTGAAGGTATGATCCTCCCAAACCCTCACCTCTCTTGAGGCCCTAGAACTTCTTAAAAAACTCCTTTTCTAAAGACCATGCGGCCATGCTTTGAGAAGAAATTCAAGATAATTTACTCATGCTGACTCTGAATTAAGCTGGAAATAAGTCAAACTCAAAAAAACATACTTGCAAAGTCAGAACTGTCATGAGGAATAGCTACAATAAACTAAACTGCCTTTCCCTTCATCCTTCGCGTTTACCCACAGCCTCCTACCCCTCTATTTCCCTCCTCTGTCCTTAGTGCAGTCGCCCACGAGGGCCAGGGGGAGTCAAGGTGAAGACAGACTCCTGTTCTCAGGGCAGTGCTCCAACACCCTTTTTGGCTGTGTCCCTGCTTTTCTAGCCCGTCACAATTCATTCAAAATGGATCCACCTCTCTGATCTCAACATTATGATCTGCCCACAGTCCCTGCATATTGCAGTTTTCTCACTCCCTCGCTCCAGGCAAAAATACACTCTGCTCCCAACACTGCTCTCCAACTGTTTTCTTATCCTTTGCTTCCTCCCTTTTCCAAGGCATCCCCTATCTCAAGCCACCTACCCAACCCCGGTGCCTCTTACTCTCTTGCTTTGCATCCTAACTCACAGAGAAAAAATAAAATAAAAGAGACCATCAGGATTGATTCAACCCTTCTGGCAAAAGTCATGAATGAACTACTCCTTCTCAGATGCTCCCATGGCAAACTCCTTCCTACCAGCCAGATTCCAGCTCAAATGCTACCTTCTCAGAATCCTTCCCATACTCACGGGGGAAAGCCACCCCCATAGTCCTGTTTCATTTCCTTATAAGGAAGTATCATGAAGGCAGGGATTGGCCTGGCCTGTTCCCTGCACTCTTTCCAGCACCTGGAACGTAGCTGTTGTTCAGTCACTAAGCCGTGTCTGACTCTTTATGACTCCATGAACTGCAGCACGCCAGGCTTCCCTGTCCTTATTATCTCCCAGAGTTTGCTCAAACTCATGTCCATTGAATCATCCAACCATCTCATCCTGTGCCACCGCCGTCTCCTCCTGCTCTCAATCTTTCCCCGTACCAGGGTCTTTTCCAATGAGTCAGCTCTTCACATCAGGTGACCAAAGTATTGGGCCTTCAGCATCAGTCCTTCTAATGAATATTCGGGGTAGAACATAGTAGGTGCTTAGTACATATCCACTAAATAAACTAATTCTATGGGAAAATGACCTCTGAGTTGCTGAAGTTCTGATTATGCCTGAACATTAGTAGTACAAATGCTACCTCTGCCTAAAATTCAAGTGGTTTCCCAAATTCAGACCATTACAGTGTCAAACCTTTCTCTCAACATCTCTTCTTTCTAAATCTACTTTCTATCTGCCATGCCTTATTCTTTTACATTTATTTTATTGAATTATAGTTTAAAATGATTTAAATGTGTTAATGTAAATGTGTTAAAATGATTTAAAATGTGTTAATTTCTACTGTACAGCAAAGTGATTCACATATACGTGTATGTAAAAGAATTTGAAAGTGTGTACCTGCACATATTCTTTTTCATATTCTTTTCCATTATGGTTTATCAAAGGATAATGAATACAGTTCCCTGGACTATTTATTCTGTAGGAACTTGCTGTTCTTCCATTCTCTATGTGATAGCTTGCATCTACCTATTTCAAACTCCCAAACCATCCCTCCTCCACCTCTCCCCCATGGCAAACACAAGTCTGTTCTCTTGGTCTATGAGTCTGTCTCTGTTCCGTAGACAAGGTCGTGTCGTATTTTAGATTCCACGTATAAGTGATATCGCATGGTGTTTGTCTTTCTGCGTCTGGCTTACTTCATTTAGTATGGTCATCCCTAGGTCCACCCACGTTGCTGCTAATTACCCTGCCCTCTTTAAACGAAGAACTTTAAACTTCTTTAAACTTTAAACTTCTTCCCACCACCCGTGTCTACCGTCCCTTCAAACATATTTTGGCTTTCTAGATTCTTGCAGTATCTGGCTTGCATATTTCTTCTCAACCTTACCCCTTATTATTTTCGGGAACTTCCATATGCTCAGCAACATTGTCAGTGACTGTGACATGTGTCAACTACTAACCACAGGACAGCCTCAGCTTCAATCTGACCCTGAACTGTTTCCTCTTACAAACCTCAGCATTCAGCTTTCCCACTTCCCTGTACCCAATGACCTTGGTCTCACTCTTCACTGAAGCCTCTAAGCTTGCAGCCCCGCTTCTTTACACCCCTGGATATACACTAGAAATCCAGTGTATATCCTACTGTGAATGCAACTCTCACTAACATATTAAGTTCCCTGATTTTTCTGCCACATGCTCTCCTCCATCTTATTAGGCTCCAGAGCACCCCTACACAAAAGTCTCAAATCCGTTTTTGTGTATTTAATCCAGACTGGATTATTTAAAATTAAGATTTAAAGCAAAGTAAGACTTGGGGCAATCTTCCCATCTTTAGTACAAATAGTCATGTTAAACAGAAAGAGAGAGTATTCCACATTGATTAGGGCAGTATGTACGATTTTCATGAATTCCCAGGCACCAATTCACATGATTATTTAGAGGGCATACTTACATAGATAAGTCCTGAATAGTAACGATCCTTCAGATTATGCAAAACAGAAGCTTCATTCAAGCATGTCAATTCCGCCATATCCTCCACCTTGGAAAACTTAGGAGGGTTCATCTTCTGAATATCATCTTTGTTGACCATTGCTTTCTTTCCATTCTCCGCCAGCTCCACCATAACTTCATCTCCCCGTTCTTCTTTGATACTAGCTGCCTCAAAACCATGGCGTTCCGACGGGATCCACACTAGCTTTTTGGCCGTCCAATCAGCCTGAGTGGCAGGGTTGTAGATGACTGCCCTGTCCACAAAGAGATACCTCTCTGGATCTTCGAGTCCAGTTCTCTGTGCCATTGTAAACAGGAAGCTCCAAGAGCGATCGCCTCTACGAGGAGAGGAAGAAAACAAAGTCAGATACTTAGAAATAAGCTGTGGTTCACAACTCTTCTAAGAAACTTAAAAACAAAAGCTCTGGTAAACAAAATGCATGAACTTGGAGTGAAGAGGCTGATGTAGACCCCTCCAGGGCCACAACAACTGGGTTTCCAAGGTAAACTTCAGGGGTGACCATAAATGATGAGTGGTTCTCTGAGGACCACTCAAGATGTACCCTCAGTCACTGAGGGCTGAAAGACAAGTGGGAGGAAACAGCAAGGTTGCAGCTGGACTCTGTTTTTCTCTTCATCTCCTATTTCACCCTCGCCACAAATTAAACAGGGATTTAAGAAGGGAAAGGAAAACTAAGAAAACGAAAACAGAAATTCAGAATAAAAGACCCTGGGAGTGGTGCTGGAATGACTGCAACCACCTGGATGTCACTACAGAAACGCATGGTGACTACCAGTGGAGCGAACCTCAGGTCTAGAACGTTCCTCCCATCCTACGTGTTTGTGTACACAGTCACTCAGTCATGTCCACTCTTTGCGACCCCATGGATTGCAGCTCGCCAGGCTTCTCTGTCCATGGAATTTTCCAGGCAAGAATACTGGAGTGGGTTGCCATTTCCTGCTCCAGGGCATCTTCCCAACCCAGGGATCGAACCTGTGTCTCTTTGTTTCCTGCGTTGGCAGGCAAATTCTTTACCACTGCACCACCTGGGAAGATGCCCTTCAGACAACAGACTCAACACTCTTACGATTCCCCTAAGCCAGGCCCCTGCAGCTTCTCCACGGCCCACGTGATCTCACTGTGATCACATGAGGCCACAGAGGGTTAGTGCATGAGTTGGTGTCACACCCAGCCTTTCAAGTATGTGATGGTGGCTGTCCAGGTCTCCACTCCCAGGCCTGCAGCTGCTCCCCTCCGGCTCCTCTTCTGCATTCCGTCCTGTACCAGGACTCACTTCCCCACTCTGGGCTCTCGCCTCCAAACAGACTCCATGTGTTTACACCCCTTTAGAGGGGCCAGAAGCAAACAGAATATTCCAGACTGGTGCAGAAGAGAAAGGAACTGTTCACAGCCTCAGCCCTGGTCAGGAGAGCAAGCATGTTTCTGGGACTTCTACAATGAATGTATCTAAGACCTCAGTGGTTTATTGAGTGCTCACTGCTGGCTCACATGTAGCTGTTAGCCAAAGCCCAACACACAGTCCTTGAAGCTACTTCTCCCTCACGCTTGTGGGACTGACTTTGCAGATCAAGTGACAGGATTTTACATTCGTCACTCACCTTTCTGATGTGACTCATCATTCCTGCCTGACAAGTGTCTTTCTGGAATCCAACACCATCATTAAACACTTCCCTTATGACTTAGAGTAGCAAGTCGTTTTCCAGCCAAATTCCAGGTTATCACAAACCTCACTCAGATCAACGCAAGAAGGCAAGGAAGCAGCTGCTCTTGCTCCTCTATCCAACTCTCCCAACTTCTCCCTCTCCCCAGATGAGGGGGATTTTTGGTAAGCTCTTGCCTGCCTGCCTACCTACCTCTTAGATGGAAGGCTACAAGCGAAATCAAAATCACCCCAGGCTGTGAAGAGGTTCTTTTTCTTTTCTTTATTTTTTTTGCCCATGCCACATGACATTTAGGACCATAGTTCCCCAACTAGGGATCAAACCTGGGCCCCCTGCGGTGGAAGCGTGGAGTCCTAACCACTGGACCACCAGGGAAGTCCCATCAAGAGGTTCTTAACCTTCAGTGCACAAAGTTCAGGCTTCATGAAGGCACTGAAATGGGTCTAAATACACTGTACAATTTTTTGTAGACCTGTGCTTTTCTGAAGAGAACACGCATAACTTTCTTCAGATTCTTAAAGAGATCTAGCTATCTTTATTCTAAAAGATTAAGCATTGATGGAGGAAACAAAATACTAGCCCTTTCAGGCCCAGTAAGAATGTACTAGAATCAAATAGCTAAGATTCTTCAGAAACTGGTTGTTACAATGTAAAGGATTATAGACACTCATGGCCCAGAGCAGGGTTCTCAAACTTTGGCTCCTGTATCAGCAACACCTGAGGGTTTATGAAAATACAGACTGACGGCTGTATTCTCAGCAGGTCTGGGGTGAAGACCCTTGGTCATTGGCATCTCTAACAAATTCCCAGATGCTGCTGATAATGCTGGTGCTGGGAGCACTTTGAGAACTATCACTCCACAGTTCTCTGGTTGCCATGGTGAACCACTGCTACCACCAGGTATGTTGAGGAGGCAAAAAAGGTTGAAAACCAATGTTTCAGACTAATTCATTAACTGAATGAAAGGATATGCTTACCAGTTTTAGGCGTATACAATCGGATAAAACAAAAATCACAAAACACGTAACATTAAAACTTCTACCAACAGATTTACTAATATGCTTTCTAACTAAAAGGCATCCACATGGGAGAAGGCAACAGAAAAAATATTCATGCATATATGTACATTCTGAAGCATGGTTTCGAAAACGCATCACTTCTCCAGACTGCACCAATAAGATTAATAACAAGTCTTCTGTCTTCCCAACCTATACACTATCCACTGCTAGGAAGAAGATGGCTCTGAAGTGGGAATCACCCTGGATAAATCTGGATACAGATGATAGGACACATTCTGCCTTAGGAAGAACAGCCTCTTAGAGAAAACGTCCAACTAGAACAAAAATAGGATAACAAGTTACTCTTATTATCCATATTAGGTATAAACTGTATAACCCGATACAATACTTCAGAAAGATGCATGCATTTTTCCTTTTACAACGGGCATATAAATTATCTGCTGAGATGTAGCAAGTGACCGTAAATTAGAATAACTTAACAGGTCATTTCTAGAGCAGGTCTTTTTTTTTTTAAGTAATTGATGGACTTACAAAATTATCTGATCAAATCAATACATTTTAAATTTATTAGTATGTACTATTGCTAGGTGGGGAAACACCTGTAATTTAACATAAGAAAAAGGGGATCACAAAAGTGTGATTATAATATGCTCCCAATTTTGTGGGGAAAAATTACATATAAACGTCTTTGTTTCAAAGGAAACAAATAGTCACTGGGTCGTCACTGGGTAGTGAGATTACAAACTTTTTACCTTTTACTTTTCCAGAGTTTTCTATAACTAACTAAACGCTGCAAGGATGGTTTTGTCCTTGCTATACAGTGAGCTGACTTCCTGGTCCACAGGAGGGCATTTATATACCTACTGATCAACATTACATGAACGGTCCTGACCCTCAGAGTAAGCTTTGGCTTCTCCTCCACCACCAAAAACCGACCATTCCTTTAAATCCTGACCCAAATGCCATCCTTTCACAAGTTCTTTTCAGGTCAACCTGGCAATTTAATCCTTCTCCTCCTCCTAACATTTTGTGCTGCTCTTCTGGCACCCTTCTTGTCTCTACCAGAGGACTCAGCAGGCAGTAGGTGCTCAAATCCTTGTTTAGATGGTAGAGTTCCTACGGCCAGGGAAGAGGTTTTGTTCATTTTAACTGTTCACTTGAGGTTGCCAAATAGGTTGTATTTTTCTCATTCCATTGTACATTTGGCAACTTGTCATGATAATGCTGGTATTTAATAGGGAAACCACTTTCAAATGCTTTGCCTTGTAGGAAAGGTAACATTAGAATTTTGAAAACAGCAAATACTGTTGTTATATACCACTAATGATAGCCAGGTGGTATTCTTAAGTGGTTTAAATGTATATATATCAACTCTTAATCCTCACAACAGGCTCACCAGGCAGGTGCTTTTACTATCTCCATTTTGCAGGTGAGGAACCAACCCAAGGTTCAGAGAAAGCCAAAAACTGGCCCAAAGTCACAGAGCTAACAAAGAACAGAGCTGGGAGGAGACCCAGAGTTCAGCTCCAGAACACGTGCTGCAAGGATGGGAGGTGAGGAGGGGAACATTTTGACATGTAGTATACACTACATACCGCTTGTCGATCAATGATCAATTATGGTTTCAAGAGTACATGCTCAGGGAATTCCCTGGCAGTCCAATGGTCGGGACTCGGCACTTCCACTGCTGGGGTACCAGTTTTGATCCTTGGTTGGGGAACTAAGATTCCACAAGCCACATGGTGTGGCCAAAAAAAAGAAAAAATAAAAATGAGGACAGGCTCAGCCAATGAACACACTAGCACAATCTGGCAAAGGCTTTGCATTTCATGAAAAAGGAATAAATAGGAATCACTTTATAACAGACAGAATCTGAAAGTTCTTGGTGTCCTCTGAAGTAACTGCCTAATTATACTTAAATCATTTATCAGCCGCCCCCCACCCCAGAGTCAAAGCCCCATCACCTTCACTTGATTTTTCCACACACACACACCCCTGGGGGTCCCTCCCCAAGGCCATCTTTTACTCTCAAAGAAACACCACCCACTAAGCTTCTCAACTGCCTCCCAGCGCCTATGGTAGGTAGAGGCACAGGGAAACAGTTTTATGACTATCTTGCATACCAAAATCCAAACAAAAACGATGGATAAATGATCCATGATAGCACATCTCTCTGAGACAGATAAACTGAAACAAAATCATCTACAATTCGTGTAAAGCTACCACTGAGGTCACTCATCTTACAGAGACCTGAAAGTCTGCTCACTCATCAAAATCATGTTTAACCAAAAATGAGCAGAAATGCAAATCAAGTGCAAAAGGACACTACCGCTCTTCATGGCCCAGGCCACCTCTGTGAATATCTTTACACTGCGTTAAACGTTTCTGAAGCGGGGAGACTAACACCAGGAATTTTTATTCTTCCTACATGACAAGAAGGTACAGAAACCGCTGAAGACTACAGTCTTTCACCATACAACGTGCCCTTGAAAATTTCCTCTGTCTCACCTTCCATCCAGCCTGTCTTCCTTGAAATGATTTACCTAAGGGGCCCAAGTGAAAAGGCAAGCTCTCGGGTCACATCTCTTTGCTGCAAAAGCTGGTGCTACATCGCCCAATTACACCATATGCTTTCTCCAGATAAGGACGGGGAGGAACTGAATTTAAGATGCAGAAGTAAGGAGATGCATAAAATGGCCACTTTTCCAGGATCCGTGACAGACAGGGCATACTTAAACATCAAAAGCATGGGACTAAAAGGATAATTAATGATGGCCGATGGATGAAAGAAATGAAACAATAAATACATTAAAGTTTTCCAGAGTGAGATACTATCAAGAATAATGAAGCCTGACTCAAAGAATCCTCAGTTTCAATGTTAAAAAACAAAAATCTCGGCAAAACTGAAGTATTAAATTTGGCATTATATTATTCAGCGAAAACAGCCGTCTTTGTTTCTTTTGCACTAGGGATCTACCCGCCTGCTTTCCCCTACCCACCCCACCCCACCCCACCCCACCCGCTTCCATCAACCGCAGTGATCTTGAAGGGAGCTGCAGAGGCCCTAAGGAACGGAGATAACGGTCATAGGCAGAGGCCACGTTAGCCAAAACTCACCAGCCGAGCTCAGACCCACCAGGTGGCCAGCCTCCTTCCCAAGGCCCCGGTTCCCAGGCAGGCCGGGCTGGGGGCCTGGCCGGTCCCCGGGCCGCATCCGCCCACCGCAGGCCCACAAAGCCCGCGCGGACGCCGGGACTCGGCGCCTTCAACTTCCCTCCGACCTCGTTCCAGGCCGATGTTATGGGCTCAAGGTTGGACCCCCCCCCGCCCCCAACTGCAGAAGGCCAAGAAGAGACTCCGCGGCGAGCCATGCCCAGATCCTTTAAACAATAAAGGGATCCCGAAGCAAGGGCTGACCCTCCCCCCTCCAGCCGCCCTGCCGCAGCGCGCCCCCGCCACATTTCCCGCCTCGCCCCCCCAAGCCGCCCCGGGCCTGGCCGGACGTCCAACCCCGGCCCCCGCCGCCCCCACAGAGCCTGGTCTGACGCCGCGCCTCCCGCCCTGCTCCCCCGGGACCAGCGGAGCCCGACCCTCCCCAAGCCCGCGGCCGGCTGCTCAGACCTTCACCCGCCGCGCGCTGCCCTGGCCGTGCGCAGCCCTGCCTTCGCGTCCCTCCACCCCGCAGGTCCAGGCGCGCCGCCCGCCTTCCGACCCCTCGGCGAACTCCGCACCGCGCTCCGGGTGCCGCAGCCGGCCTAAGCCACCCAGCAGCCCACCCAAGGGCTCTTCCCGTCCAGCGCTCCCCCAACCCCCAATCGGGATTGCGCTTTCCAGCCCGCCCGAAGACTCCCTGCCCTCCTGAGAAACAGGCAAAGACTCGTGGGATCCCCAAGGACCCCCACTAGAGCACGAGGTCCCCCCCCAAACACGAGCCGCAAGGATCCCGAACGCCGAGTACCAGGTCCGCACAAGCCCACCCACAGATCTCCATCCCCAGTCCCCCAGGGGCAGTCCTCCCGCACTCCCAGGCCCTCATCCCCGCAGGAGTCTCTCACTCTCAAGGACCTCATTCCCCGCCCCTCCAGGGGTCTCTCCACCCACTGGGGTCCCGTTCCCGGCCACCACCCCGCAATGTCCTTCCTCGCAGGAATCTACGGCCCCCAGCACAAACCCGCCGCCCAGAGTCCCTTCTGTTTTCCCCAGCTCTCGCTTCGGTTCCGTCCTCGCCCTCCAGAGCCGCCGAGGATCCTTCCCCCCACCACAAACCGTCCCCGGTCTCCGGTCTCCGGTCTCGGACCCGGGCAACCGCACCTCTCACCTTCAGCCGAAGATGGTGGCGCCGGCGCACGTCCCCAGCAGCGACCACAGAACCGGCGCCTCAGTCCCAAACCCACCGCTGCCTCCGCCGGGCTCCTTTAGCACTGCTACTCCGGGCTGCCCCACCCACTCCCACCCTCATTGGGCCAGCTCCACGCCCGTCACCACCGCCCCCAGACCCACTGGTCCGTTTGCGCGCCCATCTCCAAGGGAAGACGTTAGCAACCCGAGCGAAGCTACCTTCCCGAGGTCCGTTCCCTCCACCCACCTGAAACGATGCTCATTGGCTTCCGCTCCCAGCCAAGGCGGCCGAGACCCCCATATTATAGGCTAAGCCGCACGTCCATCAGAGATTCCGGGAGGTGCGGCCGGGGCAGTCGTGGGTGATTGGCTGGCTAGGGCAGAGATGGACAGCTGAGATTGGCAGGGCGTCCCGCGATCCCGCGGGGCAGTGGGTGCGGACCCCGCAGCGGCTTTGGCTGTGTGGACGGCGGGGCAGGTGTGCTGCGGCCAGAGCCCCGATCTCCGCCTGGACGCTCCACGCCCTGGCGTCGGGCCGCCGCGGCAGCCCAGTCCGGAGCCTCGCCGCCCCCTCTGCCTGTCGCAGCCGGCGTGTCCCACAGTGGGACCCGCTTCCACCTCCGAGTCGCGGGCTCCCGGCGCTGGCTGTAGGGGCGGGGCTGGAGCGCGGTCCAGAGGCCTGACGTCACCCCCGGGGCTGCGGGGAGTGGGGGCCACGGCTCTGCGGCTCACCTGCAGTGGGGGAGGGGAACCAGGGCTCGGGCTGCGGTTCTGCCCATGCGCACCAGCTGGGGGAGTGGGGCTGGAGGGAAGACAGACCTCGCCTGCCGTCGGCGGTCGGCATTCAGGCCCCTGTCGCGACCTCGGGCCCTGGCTGACCCTGCTGAGCGCTGAGCGCCGGCCGCCGGGTTTGCTAAGGGAGAGGTTTCCCTACCCAGACGCCTGGCTGGGCTGAGATTCCAGAATATTGAGAAGGGAACCCACCTTGGGAAAACGACTTCACGTCATTCATTCCTTCGTTACTTCCATCTTTTTTTTTAGTATACAGCTCCCTACATGAGAGGGACTATGAGGAGGTTCTGCTGGACTCACTTATCCCTCAGTGCCTATTAACTTTTCAAAAGCCTTGCAAAAAACGTTTGAGACCTGAAGAAAAAAAAAAAAGGTTCCAAAATAAGGAAAGGCAACTAGAAAAATCCGAGTTAATATTTAATGAATGTCTGCAATATCTAATCAACTGCGACACGACCCTAATTATATATAAATATAACAAAGTTTAGGTAAGTCACAAGAATAAAATCATTTAGTCTTTAAAAAATTGAAAATTGCAAAATCTTTTCCAAAAAATTTTTATAGCAAGATGTTACTTCATGTTCAATAAGGATGCATTTTAATATTTACAACATGACGTATGTAAGTGGCTAAGCCTAGGAAACTTCCAGTCTGGTAAAAGGTGAATAAAGGAAAAAAAAAAAAAGGCAGGAAATGATGAGGGGTTGGTAGAATTCAGAGACAATTTCAAGGCAGCTGAATGCAGAGTCCTTCCTGGGGAAGTCAGAATCAGGTCCTGTATTGTCCTTTGTCCTAGTGCATCTGGTCCCCCACCCCCACCTGCCTGCTGGAGTAAGCTGCCCCTTGTCCAGGTGTCTTGTGACTTGGCTCCATGAAGTCTGTCCTTAATGCAGCCTTGCACATGGAGTACAAGTAAACTGTAAGTAGTATGTGACAAGTATTCCTCTTCTGAATTAAAAAATAAACTTTTTACAGAAGACCAAACACTCCATTTCTAACACCTGAGTCTCAGCTTTGCCAGCCACTGAAGTCATTTCTGAGTGCACAGAGCATTCACACACACAAACCGCCCCATCAGCCACCAAGTCTGTGATTTCCCATAATTATAAAACAAAGTCAGTGGACCATCAGAAGAGGAGGCCAGGAAGCTCAGCTCAACAGAATTCAACATCACAAAGACCTCAGTCTCAATGAGAAATCAATAATAAAAAGACTGTTTCCAGAAATTCCCTGGCAGTCCAGTGGTTAGGACTTGGGAGTGTTCACTGCCAGAGTCAGGTTCGAACCCTAGTCAGGTAACTAAGATCCTGTAAGTTACATGGCTCAGCCAAAAACAAAAACACTGTCCCCTAATGTGTCTCTGGGTTTCCCGGGTAGCACTTTGGTAAAGAATCAGCCTGCCAATGTAGGAAACTCAGGTTTCATCTCTGGGACAGGAAGATCCCCCAGCATAAGAAATGGCAGCCCACTCCAGTATTCTTGCCTGGAGAATTCCATGGAGAGAGGAGCCTGGCGGGCTACAGTCCATAGAGTCACAAAGAGTCAGACATGACTTAGCACACACTCATGCACACAAAAGTATCTCTCGCCATGGCATCTCTCCAGCCTTGGGGCTTTACAGTTTCAACTGTCTGCTAGGTGTCCCTACCTGGATTGGAGGACAATTGCAAAAGCAGTAAGTCCAAAATTTATCTTCTTCCCACATCCACTTCATCTCACCCAAATTCTTTTTCTTCCCAACTTCCCTTTGTCTTTTAATACAACCAACCTTGAAACCACTTCGATTCCTTCCTCTCCCTTGCTCGCACACTGTGTTCCCCTCCACCTCGATCAGCTAGCCAGCCAGGCTCTTCAGACTCCAGTCTTACCCCACATAGCTCCATCCCAGAATCTGTTGCTGTTTTGAGCAGGAAAACACAGGATTTAGGACCACATAGACCTGGCTTTAAATCCATCTCTGCCACTGGTTGTTGTTTAGTCGCTCAGCTGTGTCCAACTCTTTGTGATCCTGTGGACTGTAGCCCTCAAGGCTCTTCTGTCCTTGGGATTCTCCTTGCAAGCATACTGGAGTGGGTTGTCAATTCCTTCCCCATGGTATCTTCCCAACCCAGGAATGGAACCCACGTCTTCTGCCTGGCAGGCAAATTCTTTGCCACTGAGCCACCTGGGAATCCCCACCAGAGTTTTAATCTTTGACAAATTCCTTAACCTCATCTCTCAAAGTTCAGTTCAGTTCAGTCGCTCAGTCGTGTCCGACTCTTTGCGACCCCATCAATCGCAGCACGCCAGGCCTCCCTGTCCATCACCATCTCCCGGAGTTCACTCAGACTCAGGTCCATCGAGTCCATGATGCCATCCAGCCATCTCATCCTCGGTCGTCCCCTTCTCCTCCCGCCCCCAATCCCTCCCAGCATCAGAGTCTTTTCCAATGAGTCAACTCTTCGCATGAGGTGGCCAAAGTACTGGAGTTTCAGCTTTAGCATCATTCCTTCCAAAGAAATCCCAGGGTTGATCTCCTTCAGAATGGACTGGTTGGATCTCCTTGCAGTCCAAGGGACTCTCAAGAGTCTCCTCCAACACCACAGTTCAAAAGCATCAATTCTTCGGCGCTCAGCTTTCTTCACAGTCCAACTTTCACATCCATACATGACCACAGGAAAAACCA
This sequence comes from Oreotragus oreotragus, assembly GCA_006410675.1. NCBI lineage: Eukaryota > Metazoa > Chordata > Mammalia > Artiodactyla > Bovidae > Oreotragus > Oreotragus oreotragus. Next base: position 102,838 of record SJYX01009424.1, read on the forward strand.
TAGCCTTGACTAGGCGGACCTTAGTCGGCAAAGTAATGTCTCTGCTTTTGAATATACTATCCAGGTTGGTCATAACTTTTCTTCCAAGGAGTAAGCGTCTTTTAATTTCATGGCTGCAGTCACCATCTGCAGTGATTTTGGAGCCCAAAAAAATAAAGTCTGACACTGTTTCCACTGTTTCCCCATCTATTTCCCATGAAGTGATGGGACCGGATGCCATGATCTTCGTTTTCTGAATGTTGAGCTTTAAGCCAACTTTTTCACTCTCCTCCTTCACTTTCAAAAGAGGGTACAAATATATACCTAAAGGACTCATTCAGTTCATATGTAACAGGTGGATTTACTGGGGAAAAAAGCATGGTGTTATGAACATATTGATGAAAATGGTCTTTTTCCCCCCCTAGTCTACAAGTTCATTACAAAAGAGAAATCTTTGTCCTCTCTCCATAATAATTTTTGCTGGCAGTCTAGGCAGCTTTTACCCCCAAAAGAAAAAAGTCACAGGCCATTGTTTTGCAGAGTCCAAGTCATAAGTCCAAACTCATTCACTGATGACCGTTCCGGCCCATGAACCTGGTTTGTTCTAAGCTGTTTTGTTCCATCTGTACAAGGCTGATATGAAGCATTTTTAAAATAAATCTGAGTGAATTCTAACACTTAATAATCAAGAGCTATCCAACATCATTAGCCATTTGGGAAGTGCAAATCAAAACCACAATGAGATACCACTTCACACCCACTGAAATGACTATAATCAAAAAGGCAGACAATAACAAATGTTGGTGAGGATGCAGAGAAACAGGAACTCTCAGCGATTTCTGGCAGGAATGTAAAATGGTGTAGCTACTCGGGAAAACAGTTTGCCAATTTCTTTTAAGTTAAACATGAATGTACTGGACTTCCTTGGTGGTCCAGCGGTAAAGAATCTACCTGCCAATGCAGGGGATACAGGTTCGATCTCTGGTCCAGGAAGATTCCACATGCTGGGGGGCAACTAAGTCTGTGTACTACAAGTACTGAAGCCCATCCACCCTAGAGTCCATGCTCTGCAGCACTAGAAACCACCACTATGAGAAGCCTGTGCACTGCAACTAGAGAAAGCCTGCAGGCACCAGTGCAGCCAAAAATAAATAACAAAGACAAAAAACAAAAAAACCCAGAAATGTACCATGTAACTCACAATTCTATTCTTAGATATCTACCAGAAAAAAACAAAAACAAAAGTAAATATATATGGACACAAAAACTTGTACATATATGTTCATAGCAGCATTATTCATGATAGCGAAAAAAAAAAAAAAAGGAATGTCCATCAACTGGTAAATGGGTTGACAAAATGTTGTACACCCACACAATGGAATACTATTCAGCAATAAAAAGAAATAAACTACAGATTCACGCAGCAACAGGGATGAACCTTGAAAACATGTTCAGTGAAAGAAGTCAGACAGGGAAACCACATACTGTATTATTCCATTTATATGAAATGTCCCCCAAAGGCAAAGATCTAGAGACAAAAAGTAGAACATTAGCTGCCCAGGATGAGGGCTGGGGTGAGGAGAAGGGAGGACTGTACAGGGATTAACAGTAAATATACACATGGGATCTTATTGTGATGATGAAAGTGTTATAAAATTGATTTATGGTGATGGTTACACAACTGGATAAATTTACCAAAAAGTCTATTTTATGGGATTCCCAAGTGGCTCAGTGGTAAAGAATCAACCAGCCAATGCAGAAGACGAAGGAGACACAGGTTCTGTCCCTGGGTCAGGAAGATCTCCTGGAAAAGGAAATGGCAACCCATGCCAGTACTCCTGCCCGGAAAATTCCATGGACAGAGGAGCCGGGTGGGCTACAGTCCAGGGGGTTGCAAAGAGTTGGACATGACTGAGCATGCACACACACTGAATTTTATACTGTAAATTACATGATTTGAAAAATATACCTTAACAGGTAATGTTTTAAGAAAAAAAAAGTTATATCGTGAAAATTCAGATTTCTGGCTTCCCTTGAAAACATGGAAGATCTGGAAATTCAGCACCCATTGGCTAGTGCCTGAGTTGCTGCTCTTTTAAACAAAGCCTGTGTTCCAGAGCATGCCTCAGTCGCCACCACTCCCTCCAGTCTCTTAAAGCCGACCTGCCTTATCACTGACATTCTCTGCATGGTCTTTTTAGGTGTCTATGCGTTTTTAGCTCCTATCATGCCTGTCAAGGGATTTCATGTCAGATCATTCCAGAGAGATAAGAGGAAAGGTGGTGTTTTTGAGTTGAAGAGCTGTTCCCCTGCAAGAGGTGAAGGCATAGGAGATTTGTGGCATCCTTGAGAAGAGGTTCCCTTTCAACATGCTTCCTGGAAGAGGTAGGACTTCCAGGCAGAGGTTACTCTACTGACCACCTCACAGCCCACTCAGGGCAACAATTCCTGACTGATAAGGATGGGCGCTCAACTATAGCATCTTGAAACAGAAGAAGGAATAATTAAAAACAAACAAACAAACAAACAAAATCTCTAATGAGTCGAGAAAGAAGGAACTTTCCAGAATTTTCTTGGGCCCCTTACGTGCTGGAGTTTGGCGGGGGGGACAGAAGAGTCGGCTGAAAATGACTAATTTAAGACATCTCATCAACCACACAGGATAGGGCTAACTCACATTTGATTTTAGAAAAACAAAGGCATGATAGTCCTTGCATCCTAATGTCTTGGAACAAGTCATACCTGTAACAATTCACGTGCTGGAGTTTGGCGGGGGGGACAGAAGAGTCGGCTGAAAATGACTAATTTAAGACATCTCATCAACCACACAGGATAGGGCTAACTCACATTTGATTTTAGAAAAACAAAGGCATGATAGTCCTTGCATCCTAATGTCTTGGAACAAGTCATACCTGTAACAAATGCTTTTTGTGTCTGGCGGTGATGCCCATTGCTATGGAGACGTCCATATCGACAGGCAGGGTCCCTATCCTGAAGGGGCACACAGTTCAGCTGGAAATAAAAGCAAATTGGCAAATGACTGTAAAAGAGCAGGGGTTTTTAATCTGGAGTGCATGGAAACCTAAAGAGTTGTAGGGGTTTTATAAAATCTCTAAAATTACATGCAAAGTGTATTGTGTTCTCCCCACCACCACCCCCTCAGGGAGAAGATGTACAGTTTTTAGTAGACTCTCATAGAACACTCTGATCCAAAAAGTTTGCAAGAATGCAATATAGAATTAAGTACTACATCAAGTATAGTGAGATCTAGGGACACATAAGAGGGTCACTTAACCCAGAAGGGTGGCAGGGGTGGGCATCAGGGAAGTTCCAGAAAGTCTTCTTACAGACAGTAATTTTGAAATTATAATCTGAAGAAGGCGGCACTAACCAGACCAACAGAGGAGAATAATGCTTTCAGAAAAAAATAGCAGAGAGAAGAGACAGTACAGGGCTTTCCAAGCTCAGAAAAAAAGCTCACAGCAAAGCAGGGCTACAGCAAAGCAAACAAGTGTGAAGGAGTGTGAAATACAGGGCTGAGGAGGTAGGCAGGGGCCAGATGGGAGGTGTAGACCAGGAAATGGAATTTAGATTTTATCCGGAGGACAGTGAAGAACTATGGGAGAGGTTTCATCTGACGAGTAAAATGACCAAGCTTGTGTTTCTTCAGGATTCCTTTGGTTATAACATAAAGAATGGATCAAAGTGGGGGGCGGGGTAGGGGTGGTTAAGAGGCTGCTGCCACAAACAGTCCAGTGAGAGATGATGGTGACTTGGTCGAAGCAGCCTGCAAAGATGTGGTCAGATTGCGGTGATTGCTCTTGCAAAGGTTAAGGGAGATATTTCAAGTGCCAAACCAATACACGAAGATATAAAAGTGCTTTAACGTGTGTGAGGATATCTTCAAGTGCCTGGTGGTGGTTTAGTCATTCAATTCTGTCCGACTCTTGTGACCCCATGGACTGTGGCCCACCAGGCTCCTCTGTCCATGGGATTTTTCAGGCAAGAATCCTGGAATGGGTTGCCATTTCCTTCCCCATTTCCTTCCTGACCCAAGGATCGAACCCAGGTCTTCTGCACTGCAGGCAGATTCTTTAGTGACTGAGCTTCAAGTGACTAGCACATTATAAACTCATTCCCTTCCTCCATTTTCTCATGGCCCCCTGAATTAAAAACAAGCCCTCACTGCTTCCTGTACACACACTTATAAAAGCACCTAAATAAACCTTGTATGTTTTCATCTCTATTCCTGTATCCCCCTTCAAAACCACTGCTGTCCAGCACAAGTAGAATGGGAGCCACCAGTGCAAGCCACATATATAAGTTTAAACTTTCTAGGGGCTACATTTTAAAGGTAAAGCAAAATAACTGATTAGTTATAATAACATATTAACCCAATACAAAAAGAATATTACATTTCAACATGTCGATTGAGAAATCACTAATAGGATATTTCACATTCTTTTTCTTGTGCTAGGTATTTAAAATCTGATGTCTCTTGTGGACATACAGCACATCTAATTTCAGGCTGGCCACAAGGAAATGGCAACCTACTTCAGTATCTTGCCTGGAGAATCCCATGGACAGAGAAGCCGGGAGGGCTACAGTCCACTGGGTAGCAAAAGAGTCAGACACAACTGAGCGGTTAACACTACATTTAAGTGCTGGAGAGCTACATGTGTCTGGTGGCTTCTATAGAGGACCCTACAGGGATAGACTGTAAACTTGCAGCCAAGGTCAATGTTTCCAGCTGTATCCCCCAGTAACTAGCTCAGTGATTGATACAGAGCAGATGCTTAGTAAACACCTGTTGAATAGAAAGATGGAGGGATGAATGGGGAGATTCTTTCCAGCTTTCCAGATGTCATTTGAGCTGAGCCTGAATCCCAGTCACCTTCCTAGGGCTTCCCTGGTGGCTCAGCTGGTTCAGCTGGTAAAGAATCTGCCTGCAATGAGGGAGACCTGGGTTCAATCCCTGGGTTGGGAAGATCGCCTGGAAAAGGGAAAGGCTACCCACACCAGTATTCTGGCCTGGAGAATTTCATGGACTGTATAAGTCCATGGGGTTGCAAAGAGTTGGACACAACTGGGTGACTTTCACTTCACTTCACTTGAATCCCAATCAGGATTGCAACAGTAGAGGATAGTGCACTGACTGCAAGGGCAAGGATGCAAGGAACCGAAGCACGAACAAGGAAAAGTGATACCAGGACACAGTGGGAAGTAACAGCATTTGACTGAAGTACAGAATACCTGCTGCAGAAAAGGTGAGAAGTGATCCTGAAGGTTCTTGGAAGCTGACACTGGAACGCTATACACATCTGGGGATTCCCAAGCTGCCGGTGTAATTGCCATCAGTAAATATTTAAGGGACAAATGAAAAGAGAGGGAAGAGGAAAAGAGAGGGCAGCAGGAAAGAGACAAGGAAGCAAAAAAGAAAGGGAAGAGACAGCAAAGTGATAACGACTGCTGGTGTGAACGCTGGCAAATCACAAACAATAGGCAAATTTCTTAAAGGATCCAGGTTGTCTCAATGGAAAGAGGAACAGGTTACTGGAGTGTTTGCAAACAGCTGGAGAAGTCTCAAGTCTGGTGAATGGTTAGAGATGAAAACAGGGTCACTGGTCTCAAGAATATCTGTGGTCCCTGGTGGGAAGGTGAGGGAGTTACATGTTGGTACAGAGAACCCCAGTTTGAAACCAAGCCTTGGGGCTTCCCTGGTGGCTCACTGGTAAAGAATCTGCCTGCTAATGCAGGAGACATGGGCTTGGTCCCTGGTTCAGGAAGACCCCACACGCTGCAGAGTAACTAAGCCCATGCGCCACAACTATTGAGCCTGTGCTCTAGAGCCCTGGAGCTGCAACTATCGAGCCCATGTGACCACAGCTACCGAAGCCTGTGAGCCCTAGAGCCCCATGCTCTGCAACGAGAAGCCACCGCAATGAGAAGCCCCTGCAATGAGAAGCCCGCCCACCGCAACTAGTGAGTAGCCCCTGCTTGCCACAACTCAAGAAAAGCCCCAGAAGCAATGAAGAGCCAGCACCATCATGAGTAAATAAATAAGTCGAGCCTGATTGCTATTATATGACACAGAATTATTGCCACCTCTGCCTTAAGCAGCCAGGCCTGGTTTGCATTGCTCCTACTTACCAGGTGAAGCAAAAAATCAAGAAATTGCCCTGGATTTGCTAAAAATGGATATGATTCTTAGAGGTAAAAAAAGCATGTGGGCATCTCATTGGAGGTTGTTTTAAAAATCCAAATCACAGGACCTGGGACTTCCATGGTGGTCCAGTGCTTAAGACTCTACATTTCCACTTCAGGAGAATCTGGTTCAGTCCCTGGATGGGGAACTAAGAACCCACTAGCCTCGAGAAGCAGGAAAAAAAAAAAATCCTGCCTGATACTGGGTACGTCCTTAATCTCTCTAAGCCTTGATTTCAGTTCAGTTCAGTTCAGTCGCTCAGCTGTGTCCGACTTTTTGCAACCCCATGAATTGCAGCACGCCAGGCTTCCCTGTCCATCACCAACTCCCGGAGTTCACTCAGACTCACGTCCATCGAGTCAGTGATGCCATCCAGCCATCTCATCCTCTGTCGTCCCCTTCTCCTCCTGCCCCCAATCCCTCCCAGCATCAGAGTCTTTTCTTTACTCTTGTGCAAAACAGGAAAAACAATACCTACTTAGTAGGGTAGCTACAAGGCTTAGATACAGTGAGGTAACACTGGTAAAGGTCTTAGCACAAATTACCCCTCAGTAGTGTTAACTCTTTGTTGTGTGTGAGTGCACAGTTGCTTCAGTTATGTCCAACTCTTTGCAACCCTATGGAGTGTAACCTGCCAGGCTCCTCTGTCCATGAGATTCTCCAGGCAAGAATACTGGAGTGTGTTGCCATGCCCTCCTCCAGAGGATCTTCCCAACCCAGGCCTTGAACCTGAGTCTCCTGCATTCCCGGTAGATTCTTTACCCACTGAGCCATCTGGGAAGCCCATTGCTCTTTATAATTATCATGCTGTTCATTAGCAGTATCATTATCCTTTTGACAAGACTTATACACAGCCTTTCAGAGGATGTTTGTAGTGTTCCATTATTTTCTCTAGATGTGTATTCATTCCGTTGCATTACTAGCCTCATGTATCTCTGAAATTCTCCACAACATAAAATTCAAATATTACTTTTGTTGATGATTTCTACTGAAAGGGCTAGATTCTAAGGAAAGGAAATGAGATCCTGGAGAAAAATTAAAAATTATTTGGCTTTGATTTTCACAATCCTGCATAATCTGATCTCAACCAACCTTCTTAAATTCATCTTGCCTGCCCTATCACAGCTGTTTCTCCAAATAATCACCTCTCCTGGGCCTTCTCCATCTGCCTTTTTTTTTTTTTCCTGGCCATTTTCTCCCTTTTGCTTATGCTATTTCCCGTTGGACAGCCCTTTCTCCACAGATCCACCTGGACAAGTCCTCCCAGGAGAGGAGCCCTGTTGAAGCTCTTCAGTAACACCACTGAGCGGCTCAAGCAAAGGCCCTCGTTCTCTTCAATTTTGGACGCAAGTCTCACAGTCGTGCAGCGTTTTTGGCACATTCGGAAAGGGTGGTTCCTGCTCTGCCTTTAAATGTTCTTATGAGAGGAGATTTCCCAGTTTCCTTCTATTGAAAGCACTGATGGGTGTGAGCCCCCTGATAATAACACCATTCTCCACACCAGGTATATGAAAGTCAGCTGGCAGGAAACAGAGGACCACCCAGGAAGCCCGCTTCCTCAGAGGAGCTCCAGAGCCTGCAGATGCCCTTCAGGTGGATGTGTGGGAATCACAGAATCTAGACCTTGAGGATCAGAAGAGCCCAGTGCCCTGCGTTCCCTTGCTCAACACGGTGAGCATCTCTCCCCGGACCCACACTTTTCCCAGCAGGAACTGGCACTGGTCTGGTTTCTCTCTCTTCATGGCCACATGAAGAGGCTGTAGAAGCCACCCGGTCACCGTTTCACAGATGACATATGGAGTCGAGGACTTGCCCAGCAGCACAGAGCCAACCAGTGCCGAGCCAGGACTCAGCCCTCTGTCACCTGCCCACGCTCCCTGCAGGACTTTGTGTGTGTCATCGTTGTCAGCCATGGCCATTTTGTGGCGCACCTACTGTGTGCAGCAGAAAAGAACACAGAGCATCTCAAGAAGGGTTGTGGAATTCAGAAGATGCTAGTGTGTTTAGTGGAGCAAGGGGGACAGGTTGGGGAGGAGTGGGAAAGAGTTCATGGAGATAGGCTGATTAAGAGCTTGGACAGAAGTAGGGAGGGAATAGCCCAGGGCATTAAGATAACAAGGACTTCCCTGGTGGTCCAGTGGCTAAGACTCCCAAGGCAGGGGGCCTGGGTTCGATCCCTGGTCAGGGAACTAGATCCCACATGCCACATGCAACTGAGAATTCATGTACTGCAACTAAAAGATTCTGAATGCTGGAACTAAAGATCCCACAAGGAAGACTGAAGCTCCGTGCACTGCAACTGCTGCCAGCCAAATAAATAAATAAGATAATGGGGAGACAGAGCTAGAAACCTGAGGAAGATTTAAGTAAAGGTGTGCCCTTCCTCCCCCAAAGCACCCATTCATGAGTCATGGAGACAGCCAGCTACCTTCTCTACCTGTCAGCCTGTGAAAACACCTAAAACTCTTTCCTTGTCCCTGGATGAAGGGCCAGAGGCTCCAGGGTCAAGCTAAAGAAGGTATTATCTAAATAACATGGGTATCAGCAGGGAATATGCAGCAGAATGATCATGCAGAGATGCTTTGGAGACACAGCCTGAGTCCAAATCCCGGCTCAGGGGTGACTTGACCTTGGACAAGCCACTGAAGCTCTCCGGGTCTCCCTCTCCTTTCTCCTTGTAGCAGTCATGGCCTGAGTTCTGAGGCTGCTGCACACAGGGTGATAAGCATGGTGCCTGGCACACAGGTGGCCGCTTAGAAGATGGCAGCTGTTATCCTGGTCCTTTGCTCCTTGGTCTCCCTCCTCCTGGCTGCTGAGTCAACAGGAAGTTGGCCTGTAGACAAGAGAGCTCCCCGGAACACACCTGGAGTCGAGATCTAGTCAAAGGTTTTCTNCTACATTTCCACTTCAGGAGAATCTGGTTCAGTCCCTGGATGGGGAACTAAGAACCCACTAGCCTCGAGAAGCAGGAAAAAAAAAAAATCCTGCCTGATACTGGGTACGTCCTTAATCTCTCTAAGCCTTGATTTCAGTTCAGTTCAGTTCAGTCGCTCAGCTGTGTCCGACTCTTTGCAACCCCATGAATTGCAGCACGCCAGGCTTCCCTGTCCATCACCAACTCCCGGAGTTCACTCAGACTCACGTCCATCGAGTCAGTGATGCCATCCAGCCATCTCATCCTCTGTCGTCCCCTTCTCCTCCTGCCCCCAATCCCTCCCAGCATCAGAGTCTTTTCTTTACTCTTGTGCAAAACAGGAAAAACAATACCTACTTAGTAGGGTAGCTACAAGGCTTAGATACAGTGAGGTAACACTGGTAAAGGTCTTAGCACAAATTACCCCTCAGTAGTGTTAACTCTTTGTTGTGTGTGAGTGCACAGTTGCTTCAGTTATGTCCAACTCTTTGCAACCCTATGGAGTGTAACCTGCCAGGCTCCTCTGTCCATGAGATTCTCCAGGCAAGAATACTGGAGTGTGTTGCCATGCCCTCCTCCAGAGGATCTTCCCAACCCAGGCCTTGAACCTGAGTCTCCCACATTCCCGGTGGATTCTTTACCCACTGAGCCATCTGGGAAGCCCATTGCTCTTTATAATTATCATGCTGTTCATTAGCAGTATCATTATCCTTTTGACAAGACTTATACACAGCCTTTCAGAGGATGTTTGTAGTGTTCCATTATTTTCTCTAGATGTGTATTCATTCCGTTGCATTACTAGCCTCATGTATCTCTGAAATTCTCCACAACATAAAATTCAAATATTACTTTTGTTGATGATTTCTACTGAAAGGGCTAGATTCTAAGGAAAGGAAATGAGATCCTGGAGAAAAATTAAAAATTATTTGGCTTTGATTTTCACAATCCTGCATAATCTGATCTCAACCAACCTTCTTAAATTCATCTTGCCTGCCCTATCACAGCTGTTTCTCCAAATAATCACCTCTCCTGGGCCTTCTCCATCTGCCTTTTTTTTTTTTTCCTGGCCATTTTCTCCCTTTTGCTTATGCTATTTCCCGTTGGACAGCCCTTTCTCCACAGATCCACCTGGACAAGTCCTCCCAGGAGAGGAGCCCTGTTGAAGCTCTTCAGTAACACCACTGAGCGGCTCAAGCAAAGGCCCTCGTTCTCTTCAATTTTGGACGCAAGTCTCACAGTCGTGCAGCGTTTTTGGCACATTCGGAAAGGGTGGTTCCTGCTCTGCCTTTAAATGTTCTTATGAGAGGAGATTTCCCAGTTTCCTTCTATTGAAAGCACTGATGGGTGTGAGCCCCCTGATAATAACACCATTCTCCACACCAGGTATATGAAAGTCAGCTGGCAGGAAACAGAGGACCACCCAGGAAGCCCGCTTCCTCAGAGGAGCTCCAGAGCCTGCAGATGCCCTTCAGGTGGATGTGTGGGAATCACAGAATCTAGACCTTGAGGATCAGAAGAGCCCAGTGCCCTGCGTTCCCTTGCTCAACACGGTGAGCATCTCTCCCCGGACCCACACTTTTCCCAGCAGGAACTGGCACTGGTCTGGTTTCTCTCTCTTCATGGCCACATGAAGAGGCTGTAGAAGCCACCCGGTCACCGTTTCACAGATGACATATGGAGTCGAGGACTTGCCCAGCAGCACAGAGCCAACCAGTGCAGAGCCAGGACTCAGCCCTCTGTCACCTGCCCACGCTCCCTGCAGGACTTTGTGTGTGTCATCGTTGTCAGCCATGGCCATTTTGTGGCGCACCTACTGTGTGCAGCAGAAAAGAACACAGAGCATCTCAAGAAGGGTTGTGGAATTCAGAAGATGCTAGTGTGTTTAGTGGAGCAAGGGGGACAGGTTGGGGAGGAGTGGGAAAGAGTTCATGGAGATAGGCTGATTAAGAGCTTGGACAGAAGTAGGGAGGGAATAGCCCAGGGCATTAAGATAACAAGGACTTCCCTGGTGGTCCAGTGGCTAAGACTCCCAAGGCAGGGGGCCTGGGTTCGATCCCTGGTCAGGGAACTAGATCCCACATGCCACATGCAACTGAGAATTCATGTACTGCAACTAAAAGATTCTGAATGCTGGAACTAAAGATCCCACAAGGAAGACTGAAGCTCCGTGCACTGCAACTGCTGCCAGCCAAATAAATAAATAAGATAATGGGGAGACAGAGCTAGAAACCTGAGGAAGATTTAAGTAAAGGTGTGCCCTTCCTCCCCCAAAGCACCCATTCATGAGTCATGGAGACAGCCAGCTACCTTCTCTACCTGTCAGCCTGTGAAAACACCTAAAACTCTTTCCTTGTCCCTGGATGAAGGGCCAGAGGCTCCAGGGTCAAGCTAAAGAAGGTATTATCTAAATAACATGGGTATCAGCAGGGAATATGCAGCAGAATGATCATGCAGAGATGCTTTGGAGACACAGCCTGAGTCCAAATCCCGGCTCAGGGGTGACTTGACCTTGGACAAGCCACTGAAGCTCTCCGGGTCTCCCTCTCCTTTCTCCTTGTAGCAGTCATGGCCTGAGTTCTGAGGCTGCTGCACACAGGGTGATAAGCATGGTGCCTGGCACACAGGTGGCCGCTTAGAAGATGGCAGCTGTTATCCTGGTCCTTTGCTCCTTGGTCTCCCTCCTCCTGGCTGCTGAGTCAACAGGAAGTTGGCCTGTAGACAAGAGAGCTCCCCGGAACACACCTGGAGTCGAGATCTAGTCAAAGGTTTTCTCTCTTCATGGCCACATCTTTCATTTCGGGGGAAATCTGGAAGAGCTAAATTGGGAATGGAAAATTTGCATCTGACGAAAGGTATGTGCAAACACATGCTTGCAAATGAGGTCAAGGTTTCAAAATACCCCTTCTCTGACAGATGAGTCAAGCCCCACACAGTGGTCTTACTATTTACCACGCATGACGGCACGTCCCCTCAGAGACTGATAGCGTCGTCTGCCAGGAGTTATATTGGAAGGAGTTACTCATTGGAAAATGTGGCTGCCTTGCCCAGACTGAGATCTGAACTTGGACTTCCAGGGATTTCACCCAAAATAAGCTGAATTCCTCAGTTATAACTGTCAAAGAAACAGAGCCAAGGAATCTGTGCGCCAGACCAGCGCCAGTTCCTGCTGGGAGAAGTGTGGGTCAGGGCAGGGGATGCTCACGGTGTTGATCGGGAGAACACAGGGCACCAGGCTCCTATGACCCTCGTGACATCTGTCATTATGCCTGGGACTGCGGCCAACTGGTCATCACTTGTCCTTGATTCAGTTATCCCCTACTCCCTCGACAACTATTTTATGATCACCTAATAATAATAGCAAACAACTGTTTAGTACTGATTGTCTTCCAGACACTGTGCCAGGTGCCTTACATGTGTCATCTCGAGTCATCCTTCCAACACTCCTGTGAAATAAGTATTACTATAGAGCAAATAGGTCAACAAGTGAGATGTATGGGAAAATGTAAAACCCTGGCTATAATGAAGCGGGACTTCTTTCTGAGTCTCCTGCCCCGTCCACTCACATGTGATAGGGGCGGAATGAACTAAATGGCTCATCCAATTGAAATCTCTATCTGATCTTTTTATTATTATTAATTTGGCCATGCCACTGTGTCATGTGAGATCTTAGTACCCAACTGGGGATCGAACTCACTGCCCCTGTATTGGAAGTGCGGGACCCTGGATCACCAGGGGAAGTCCCCTGATCTGATTATTTACATAGTCCTTTTAGGTAATGCTCGGTCTCTCAGACCACCTGCTTCCCCAGTTCCTGCTGCATCTCTTTCTTTCTCTCTCCCTCCATCTTCCTCCATCTTCCTAATTGTGTTGGGGTGTGTGGAGACGGGTATATGACTCACTCCATCTTGTGGTTGAGGGTAAGTTTGGAAGTTGCTGATTTACTTTCCTCTGGTCTCTGAGGAATGCCAATTTCCTCTCATTTGACCTCTGGGCACACACCATTCTCCTCCTCCAACCACCTCCCCAAGAAGACCATACTCCTCACCTGGCTGTCAAGTCTCTCTCCACACTAGGAGTTGGATTTTCACTTTCCAGGTTTCTCTCATCTGTTTCCACTCTGTTCCAGAAGACCCAGCTTAGATCCAACTACACTTTGGGCACCACTGCCTGATCATTCCCTGTCTCAGGACTTCTAGGGCCCTTACCTCTGATGATGAACTCTGTATTCCTTTGAAAGTGCTCTTTTCTTACTGTTCCATAAAATTACTTATATCCATTGTTGTTATTTATTCTTCTTAGGGCTTCCCTGTGGCTCAGCTGGTAAAGAATCTGCCTGCAATGTGGGTGACCTGGGTTCGATCCCTGGGTTGGGAAGATCCCCTGGAGAAGGGAAAGGCTAGTGTTCCTCCAGTATTCTGGCCTGGAGAATTCCATGGACTGTGCAGTCCATGGCAAAGAATCAGACATGACTGAGCGACTTTCACTATCACTTTCAAGCTCCTCTGGGGGCATAGATGATGCTTTATATCTCGTTGAACACCCCACCACGCTGCCAAATCTAATCCAGAGTCTACCACAGAGAACGACTGTGGTTGTTCACAGACAAAAGATACACATCCCTGGTATATTAGGAGCTTCTAAAAATGGAGAAGAAAATAACCAGTAACACCACAGGGAAACCAGCTAAAGATATGAATAGATAATTCACAGAAAAAGAAATGAAAACAGTCCTTAATCGTACGGAAAAATGCTCAAACTCACTCAAAACAAGGACAGTAAAAATGAAAGGTCACAGATATAATTTCCAACCTATCAGATTGACCCAAACTCAAAAGTTTTACAACACACTCTTGGCAAGCAACAGGCACACACCATGTGATCACAGAACCATATTTCGTTACCTAAGAGTCTATCGTGTGAACGCGGGGAGGAGGAATTTGACGAGGCACTTTGTCTGTCTTTGCTCTAACCTGAATGCTTTCCATGCTCAAATCCTCCCTATCCTTCAAAGCTGTGTCCGATGCTGACACAGACAAACATCTCCAGTGTCGACAACGGCATGACCCGCACACATTCATGGCACTGGACACAGGCATCGTTGTCTCAAGGCCAAAGGGCAAGAGACAAGAAGTACTTCCCTGGCGCCTGAATGGTGTTAGTAATGACAGAGGGTGTTTAGGGCCCTGCATCACAGTGTACCAGTGCTAAGTACTGGTGGACCAGTGTCCAAGGCAGCCATGGGTCCTTTGGTAAGTGTGTTGTTTGTGTTTGTGATATGTGGAGCCCCCTACAACAGGGATTCTGGAGCAGGATCCAGGGTCCTGGGGCTTCCCAGGTGGTGGAAGTGGTGAAGAACCCGCCTGCCAATGCAGGGGACATGGGATCTATCCACAGTCTGAGAAGGTCCTACGTGCCTCGGAACAAAGGCCGTGTGCCACAGATCCTGAGCCTGTGCTCTCGAGCCTGCCATCTGCGACTACTGAGCCGGTGCCCCACAAGAGAAGCCACCGCAGTGAGAAGCCTGGGCACCACAACGAAGAGTAGCCCACATGCAGCAATGGAGACCCAGCGCGGCCGAGAATAAAGAAATAAACATAAAATCTAAAAAAAGCGTTTCCTAGCTCTGCCCACGGAAAAGGCCTAGAAACAACGGGCACCCCTAGAGCAACGAGCGCCCCTGCTGTGGTCTACAAATGCCATCTTCCCTGGGGAAGTGGCAGAGTCCAGGTCCCAGACAGGAAATATGAGATGAGCCTGAAATATATCTTATCGTAACAGAAAGCGAGGAAACAAAATATCAAACACTACTAAGTTGTGACAAAAGGACACACAGGAGCAAACTTGAGGAGGCTCCCTCTGGCCAAAGATGGGAGGCGCTGCTTGAGTATCAAAATGATACAACAACGGAGATGAATTGAAACATGTTAAATAATACAAGAGTTCATAATGATTAAAACAAAAAATCGAATTCATGGGCTACCTCTGAAGAAGGCAAGGAACAATCTCATGATTTTAAAAACAAGTAGGTAATGTGCTTAGTCACTCAGTCATGTCCCACTCTTTTGGACCCCATAGACCACCACTCTTTCGGACCACCAGGTTCCTCTGTCTATGGGATTTCCCAGCCAAGAATATTGGAGTGGATTGCCATTTCCTTCCCCAAGGGGGATCTTCCCAATCCAGAAATTGAACCTAAGTCTCCTGCATTGCAGGCAGATTCTCTACCAACTGAGCTACAAGGGAATCCCATGAACAAGTAAATACCTATTTTAAAAAATCAAGCATTTATCTTGCCTTCCCTATATAAACTGTATCTTCAGGATAACCAAAGAACTGATGAGGGAAAAGTTTTTCTCTTTATAGAAGCACTGCAATTACTGGGGCTTCCCAGGTGGCACAGTGATAAAGAACCCGCCTGCCAATGCAGGGGTCATGAGTTTGACCCCTGGTCCAGGAAGATCCCACATGCCATGGGGCAACTAAGCCTGTGAGCCACAACTGCTGAGCCTGTACTTCCTACAGCCTGTACTCTGCAGCAATAGAAGCCAGTGCAATGAGAAGGCCATGCACTGCAGCTAGAAAGTAGCCCCTGCTCACGACAACTAGAGAAAGCCTGGACAGCCACGAAAACCCAGTGCAGCCAAAAACAGAAGAAAAAGTAAAGAAAAAAACCCCCATATATATGTAAAACAATGGGGGGATTTGAATATTCATTAGATATTTGGTAATATAAAGTAATCAGTGTTAATTTTTTTGTTGTGATAATGATACTGCAGCTGTCTTTTTAAAAAAGATTCCCTATCTAGAGGTACATGCCAATATATTTAAAACAAAATGATGCTGGGAGTTATTCAAAATGATCTAGAAGAAGGAGTGGGTAACATTATCATTGAAACAAGACTGTCCATGAGTGAAGAACTATTGGTAGCTGGGTGACAGGTCATGGTGGGGATGATCCTCAAAACTCTTCTCTCTTTGGCTTAGTTTTGAATTTTCCATAATAAAAAGTTAAAAGTAAATAAGATTGAAAGATTATGTTTAATTATAAAAATAGTGCATGCTTTCTTGAAAAATATTAATAAAGGAGCATAGAAAGTGAGAGGTAAAATCTCCTTAATGCTTGACCCTTGATCTCACCAGTAATCACTACAAATGGTTCCGTAGATTCTTTTTTTTTTGACTGCACTGGGTCTTAGCGGCACATGGGATCTTTAGTTGTGGTCCACGAGTCCTTAGTTGTAGCTTATGGGATCTAGTTCCCTGACCAGGGATTGAACCTGGGCCCCCTGCATGGGGAGTGTGGAGTCCTAGCCACTGGACCACCAGGTAAGTTCTGCGGTTAAGGTTTTATGTTACTGTTCAGACACTGTCACTAGGTTACTCTAAGGCGGGGGATATATTCCCCCAACTCTGGGTGCTCAGGCTTAGTCTTGGGACTCACTGGACCGAAGTTCAGAGACTCTTTAAGAGCCAGAACGTGATTCTCTTGCCTGTCACCATGTTCCATGAAGTTCAATCCCAGAGTGAAGACAACAGAGCCATAACCTGCCCACAACACCCTGTGTACATGACAAGTAAACCATCATCATGGCAGACACTGAGATTTGTAGTCATTTATCACTGGGACACATCCCTCACCTGCTCTGAAGAATACCATATCCTTCTGAGTCTTTTCACTGTGCATCATAAAATAGTTTTTCTCCAAATATACATATTATTAGCACAAGCTGGAATCAAGATTGCTAGGAGAAATATCAATAACCTCGGATATGTAAACGACACCACCCTTATGGCAGAAAGTGAAGAGGAACTAAAAAGCCTCTTGATGAAAGTTAAAGTGGAGAGTTGGAGGCCTGGCGTGCTGCGATTCATGGGGTCGCAGAGTCGGACACAACTGAGCAACTGAACTGAACTGATATTCAATTTGCTTTTTTGTTTTAACTCAACATATCATGGGCATTTGAGTCTATGCTAAAATCTGAGTTTGCAAAGGTCCCCCTCAAATAATTTCCTGAAGCCAAAAATATCTGTCTCTTTAAAATATGGGACAGTGGAGAAAGTTCTCTAGCAAAAACTCATGCAGGAAGTCAGCTGAGTGGGTCAGGGTGTGAATTCCAACATTACAGCCCTTCTTGTTACCAGAGGATAATTGGCAGTGGATTTCCACAATTCCAAGGGTTTTCCTGCCCAAGGAAGGAAGGAAATCTCCGAGGTTGTTGAAGGGTCTGTCTTTCTCTTTGTAATCTCGTAGGCGCTGCCTGTGGTTAGAAGCAAAATCCTGGATTTCCTCTACAGCCTGGAGTCAGAGGGCTATTACTGCATTTCTGACTACAGCTAAAAGTGCAGGGAGAATTGACCTTTTAGTTTTTCAATTATATTATCAAACTCTAATTCAAACTGGCCTCCTGGGCTCCCTCTGTCTTTTCATGGCACCCCCATGCTGCCAGGTCCAGATGTTGGAAATCATCTCTCACTTTCCAAACACCTAGCATATGAGCTCCAAGGGGGCAGAGATCTTTCTCTGTTTTGTTCACTGCCACGTCCTGTCTCTAACACTGTCTGACACATAGTAGATACCAATAAATAAGTCAGGAGTGAATCAACCTAAGCAGCTGCCCAGTCCTGTGGCTTCTCCCTCTATAATTTAGCTCTGATCTATAATCCTCTGTTAAAGAGAGTCACCATTTCTTGACAATGTTCCCATTGAGATGTGGAGTGTATGTCCCCAACTCTTGACGCTGGGTAGATTTTGTGACTATTTGAACCTACAGAATATGGCAGAAGTAGGAATACCACTCTCCAGGCCCAAAATTTGAGAGACGAGCAAGTTCTACTTCCTGTCTCTCCAAACTCTCACACTTCCAGCCCTGGGCAGCTGGGCAGGTCCTGAAAGACAACATGCAGAGAGAGAAAGGACCAAGACCAGCTTTCCAGCCAAGGAGCTGGACACAAGAGTGATGGTCTCTTGGACCCTCCAGACCATAACCTATGAGCTGAACACCACTGAGTGACTCTAGTTGGGTGTTCTGTCGAACAGAGAATCATTCAGCTGAACCTGGGGCTGATCCACATAACCGCAGCTGAGTCCAAATTCTCAACCTCCACGATGAAGAGGTAATAAAATTGTTGTCATTTGAAGCCATTAAGTTTTGGGGTGATTTGTTAATGCAGCAATAAATTACCAAATACTACCCTGCATGGGACCTTGTAACTTCTTACCTGGAGAACTGACTCCTGCATTTAGCTCCCTGCCATTCCAACCATGCTCTACACTGCTCAGTTTGTTTTCTTGAAAAAGTTGTGGGAGTCCTGTTTAGGGGGGAAAAAAAAAGTATTTTCAAGAGAATACAGCCCGATCTCTTTAACCTGGTCCATCTGGCCTTCCAAGATCGCTCTGTAAAAAAAAATATTTTTTTTTAATGTGACTGTGCTGGGTGTTAGTTGCAGCTCATGGGATCTTTGATCTTTGTGACATGGGGGATGTTTAGTTGTAACATGCAGAAACTTTAGTTGTGGAATGCAAACTCTTAATTGTGGCACGTGGGATCTAGTTCCCTGGCCACAGATGGAACATGGGCCCCTTGCACTGGGGGCACAGAGGCTTAGCCACTATACCATGAGGGAAGTTGCTAAGATCACTCTTTGAACTCAACTTTCCAAGTTCTCCTATTTTCTCCTATGTTCCAGCCAAGTTTAACCTTTGGTTCAATCCTTTGACACCCTATAATTTTTATTTCGTTCATAAAGTTCCTCCTCCTGGAATGCCCTTCATCTTATCTGCATATGTCCACATCCTGCTTGCCTTCTAAAGACATCTGAGAATGTCAATTTCCCTCATGGAAATAAATAAACCCTCTCTCCTGAAGTTCCACATCATTTGATCTAAGATTCTCATAAAATGTACCCTTTTCTGCCTTGTTAACATTATACTTTTAAAGTGTCTTTTTAGGACTTATAGGGTGGTCCAGTGTTAAGACTCCATGCCTCCAAAGCAGGGGACATGGGTTTGATCCCTGAACAGGGAAGTTCCACATGCCATGCTGCGCGGCAAAAAAAAAAAAAAAACAGAAACAACACCATGTCTCTAGCTTCCTAATAGACCATGAAATCTTGGACGGCGGGGTTCATATCTTATTTACTTATTACCAAAACTAGCAAAGAGCCCAGGTCTTGGTAGGTCCTTAATAATTACTTGCTGGGCTCACAGGAGGATAAGCAGGGAGAATGGGTCAGACAACTTTGCTGGGACCAGGCTGCCAGCCTTCGGGCCTCTCTCCGCTTCTCAGTTCTGTTTCCTTCTGTCTTGGTTTCTTTCAGAGGCAGGCTCTGCCAGGGGGTAGTAGCACAGATGGTCTCTGGCAGCTCTTCGCTTACATCCTACCAGTTTAGCGCCACCCCCCACCAGTCAAACAGGGTGCCTCTTTTTTCCCCAATGGTTCCAGAAAAAGTCTAGGAATGAGGACTCACTAGACATACAGGAGGCCTTTCCCTGAGCCAATCACTCTGACTAGTGAAGGAACGGACTTTCCTGAGTGTCTAGTCCTGAGTTTTCAGGGGACCCATGGGCTTCCCAGGTGGCTCAGTGGTAAAGAATCCAGGTTTGATTCCTGGGTCGGTCGGGAAGATTCCCTGGAGAAGAAAATGGCAACCTGCTCCAGTATCCTTGCCTGGGGAAATCCCATGGACTGAGGAGCCTGGCAGGCTACAGTCCACGGGGCCGCAAAGAGTCGGATACGACTCTGTGACCAAACATCAAGAAGGAAGCTGCAGCTGGAGCTGGTGGTGGAGGGAATCGTCCTAATGGGAAAGATGGGCTGTTAACCAGGAGTGTGGAATGGAGGCTGGATAGGAAACACCACAGGTTCCACCCCACCCATCCTGGGAGGAGAGATGGAGCTCTACAGATAAACACTGCTTTTCCTCAAGCTTAGCGTTAGGTACCTGCTCTTTACTGGTCCCTTTAAAAAGAACTGTGCCGGGAATTCCCTGGTGGCCCAGTGGCTACAAATCCAACAATCCCTGGTCAGCGAACTAAGATCCCCCATGCTGCAGGGTATGGGGTCTTAGGTTCACCGGGTCCACTCGCCACAACTAGGGAGCCCGCATGCCATAACAGAAGATCCTGTGTGCCACAACTAAGACCCGACACAGCCAAAAAAATTTTTTTTTAAAGATAAGCCTGACTATATAAAAAAGCAAAGTCCCGGGCAGTCCAGTGTTAGGACTCTCTGCCTCCACTGCCAGGGAACTGGGTTTGAATCTTGGTCAGGGAACTAAGATCCTGCAAGCTGCGTGGTGTGGCAAATAAATAAATAAATAGATCTATGCCATCCAGGTATCCAAACACGGTATCCAGGGCCCATGATAGCTCTGCCCCTCCCCCATCTCTGCTCTTTATCCAAACCACCTTTTATTTGTCTCTGATTTGCCCTTTCTTACTAACGTCCTCTTTCCTGGCTCATTATCCCCCTTAGCATCCGTGTGCATAAAATATAAGAGGGTTTAATGCCACTTCCCTGCCCAACCCTACCTATACCACCATTACGTATTTATATCCTTGGCCTGCTATCGTCCATCAGACAGAAAAGCCAATCTGAGCAACAGGAAAACAGAGCCCTGATGATACAGCCTGGGCTCCTGAAGCCAGCTGTACTTGAAGCTAGCTCTGCTGTGGGTTAAATGGTGTCCTCCAAAATAAAATGTTGAACTCCCAACCCATGGCATCTGTAAACGTGACTGTATTTGGACACAGGGTCTTTGCAGATACAATCAAGTTCAGATGAGGTTGTACAGGTGTCTGTATAAGAAGGTGGGAGCCTTTTAAGAAGAAGATAAGAGACACAGAGACATACATATAGGGCAGGTGGCATATGATGATGGAGCAGAGATGGGAGAGATGTGCCTCCAAGTTAAGGACTGCTGGCAACGCCTGAAGTTGAGAAAAGCATGGGAAAGATCTCCCCTGGAGACTCCAGAGAGGGAGAAAGCTTCCAGAAGGAACTACCTGGCTGATAACCTGACCTCAGACTTCTAACCTCCAGCATGATGAGGGAATGTCTCTCTTGTTTTATGCCACCCACTTTGTGATGATTTCTTAGGGCAGATGAGAAGGAAAGTTACACGACTCCTGTATTTCTCCTTTACTCTCACAATTCTGCCAAACTTCATGACACCTCTATATTTAATGCATAAGTTTCCTTACTCATTTTTGGCTGTGCTGGATCTTCACTGCTGCTTGGGCCGTCTCTGTAGTTGCAGTGAGCAGGGGCTACTCGCTAGCTGCAGTGCTCTGGCTTCTCACTGTGGTGGCCCCTCTTGTGGTGGAGCGTGGGCTCCAGGCACTCAGGCTTCAGTAGCTGCTGTGTGCGGGCTCAGTGGCTGTGGTTCTGGGCTCTAGAGCACAGGCTCACTAGTGGCGATGCACAGGCTTAGCTGCCCTTCAGCATGTGGGCTCCATCTGGACCTGGGATCGAACCCATGTCTCCCGCATCAGCAGGCAGATTGTTTACTACTGAGCCACCAGGGAAGACTTCATGATACTTCTGACCCCAGATGGGTGAGGGTTCCCCCACACCAAGCCACCCTCTGAGCCCAACTGAGTGTCCCACAGCTCAGTTCTGATACTGTCTACCTGGAGGGAGCATCAGATTCCATAGACCAAAGGCTCAGTCCTCTAAGACTGTCCTCACCCCGACTTCTGATACCAATTTCAAGTCCAGACTGTCACCTGAGCTTCTAACCAACTGGCTATAGGCCAGAGATTCCAATGTCTTCCTCCTCAAGTTGGATTCATTGGCTACAAAGGCTCACAGAACTCAACATTTTACTCAGTGGATCACTAGTTTATTATAAAAGTACACAACTCAGGAACAATCAGATGCAAGAAATGCAGAGGGCAAGAGGGAAAAAGGCTCAGAGCTCCCATGCCCTCTCTAAGCAACCACACTAACAGAACCTTCGAATGATCACCAACCCAAAAGCTGGGATTTTACGGTGGCTTCACGACGCAAGCACGAGTGATTACATCACCAGTCATTGTGATCCTTGAATGCAATCTCCAGCCCTCTCCCCTCCTTGGAGACCAAGAGTGGGACTGTAAGTTCCAACCTTCTAGTCACACAGTTGGTTCCCCCAGCAACTAGCCTCATCCTCAGATGACTTAGGGGTTTTCCAAAAGTCACCTCATTAACGTAACAAGACACCCTTGATGGTTCTCATCACTTAGAAAATTCCAAGGGTTTTAGGAGCTCTGTGCCAGGAACTGGGATGGAGACCAAATATATACTTCTTATCATAAATCACAATATCACAGTAGCCCTAAGAAACTAATATGCTTTCTCATTTTTGTTCTGTTTTGTGAGCCAATGAATTCCCTGGTTGCTTAAGTAAAACTGTCTGTTGCTTACAGCTAAAGTTCTGAATAACATGTGTTACCTATTCTATGCACTAAGGGTGCCAAGGTAAATTAGACCCTGTTCTTTTAAAAAAAAAAGCTTTTTAATGTTACTTTTGCATCATTCAATCCCACTCCCCATGTTTAATAAAGTATATAATAAAGGGTTTTTTATTTTGTTTTGTTTTTTGGTTGTTATTTTAAAACCAAGAATTGATTAGCTAATTCACTCAATTCATTCAGCAAATATTTGTGCTCATCAACTATGGAAAGCACAGTTTAGTGGTAAATCCATCGAACTATGCCCAACATTGCTTTTTTTTTTCTTTCCTCCCCCTCTCCTGACCACCAATCTGTTCTCTGCATAGTTCAAGGTCTGATCAAAAATGCTAATGGCATCACATGCCATCCAAGACAAGGGCCAGACTCCTTAGCCAGGCACTCAAGGTGCCTGCCTGTATTTCCATCATCTCTTACTGTATTTGGCTCCCTCTTCTCCTCTACCTCCTTGGCCCTAGCCAATCAAATTACTGATTATTCCACAATGCCCTCTTATGCTTTCCACAGTTATTACATTCACTCATGGTGACTCTGTCTATATAAAGCCCTTTTCTCCATTTCAAAGTCCTACCCATCTATGTTGGTTTCTAGGGTTGTCATAATAAATCACTGCAAATAGGGTGGCTTCAACTGATGGAAGTTTCTTCTCTCCACTTCTGGAGGCTACACGTCTGATATCAGGGCAGCACAGTCTGGCTCCTTCTGAAGGCTCTAGGGGAGATGCTTCCTTGCTTCTTCCTAGCTTCTGGTGGCTGCAATCATCATTGGCACTCCTTGGCTTATAGACCCATCACTCCAACTTCTGTCTCTGCTGTCACACAGCATCACTATGAGTGATGTTTTTCTTCATTTTCCAGGAAGGCAATTAAGAATAAGCAGCAGATCATTTGATACCCAGTAGGTGGAAGAGACTGGAGAAGGCAGTGGCACCCCACTCCAGTGTTCTTGCCTGGAGAATCCCATGGGCGGAGGAGCCTAGTGGGCTGCAGTCCATGGGATCGCTAAGAGTCGGACATGACTGAGCAACTTCTTTCACTTTTCACTTTCATGCACTGGAGAAGGAAATGGCAGTCCACTCCAATGTTCTTGCCTGGAGCATCCCAGGGACAGAGGAGCCTGGTGGGCTTCCATCTCTGGGGTCGCACAGAGTCGGACAAGACTGAAGCAACTTAACAGCAGCAGCAGCAGCAGGTGGAAGAGACCAGGTAGACAGATATACAATAAAACATAACTGGTTACCTTGTGAGCTAGACTCATCAGAATGCAAAGCAGGAAGCAACCTTGTTCTACACTGTTCTCTTTCAGGAATTAACAAACAATTTCATTATAAGAGATTTAAAAACGATCGAATATTTTACCAAAACTCCAATCTCCCCCAGTGCCACCTTCTGACCAAGGTAATATACTACCTGGCTGATCACTTAAGACCAGTTTCTGCATCCAATCTCTTTCTGCTGGGGGCAGAAGATCCATTTACATGGAATATGGCTTTACTGAGATATAGTTGGTTTACAATAACCTATACATTCTTACACAAAGTGTACTACTGATAAGTTTTGATTTTAGAAGAGGCTCACTGAACCAAGAATCAAGATAATGAACAGTCCATCATTCCCAAAAGTTTCCTCTGGGCCTTCAGTGATCCTCTCTCCTGTCCCTCCCCCACCCCCCAGGCACCATTTATCTGCTTTCTGGCACTAGAGATAAACTTGCCTTTCCCTGCAGAAGGGAAAGGCTACCCAGTCCAGTATTCTGGCCTGGAGAATTCCGTGGACTATATAGTCGATGGGGTCGCAAAGAGTCAGACATGACTGAGCAACTTTCACTTCACTTCACTTCCTAGAATTTCATGTAAATGGCATCATACCACATGTACTCTTTTTAATTTTGGTTGGGCCGCTCTCACTCCGCATCATTCTTTTTAGGTTCATCACAGAGTTCCTCTTCCAGAGGACTGAAGCCTGGCCTCCTTCCACAGGTACACAGGGCCCGTGGGAAAGGCCACTCACCCATGTCCTGAAACAAAACCCGAGGACGGTCCGATCCCAAGCATCCGCCTCGAGCAGCTCTGCCTTCATTTTCCAGGTATGGCAGGTTCCAGGGTGAGGCCACTCCAGGGAGATACAGGCCAGGCCACCTGGCCTTGAGAAAGGGAAGGGCACCCCTTTCTCACCTTTGCACCCTATCCTGATGATTCTGGGGAAACCTGTCCAATTTTGTGTGGACGCTTCTGCTCCCCCTGTGCAGCCTCCAGTGGCTGATGCTAGGAAAGTCCCCTGCTAGGTTTGGGGGCATGACTTTAGTCAGTTCTGCACAGATGGTCTGAAGCCTTTCTGGGGAATATGTGGGCAGCTCACATCCTCTGTTCTCAACATGGGGGCCTCGGAGCAAACAGAGACAGCAGAAAAAGTCACATGTTAACACCGGTGCAATCACAGGTTGTCAGAGGACACCGTGCACAGAAATGCCCCTGTAAGGTACTGACCCTGGCTAGTTCAGGTGCCTATCACAGGACTGATTTCTAGGAGTCCAGGCTCCTGCCTCATCCCACGCATAGAAAAGCGCCGAAAGCGTTGACTTGGTGTCTGCTTTTCTTTAATTAACAGTCATCTTTTGATGTTCCAACTATTTGGGGTTTTGCTGCAAAAACTCCTGTATATCCTGGCACCCCACACCTTGCCTCTCCGGAGCAGTCCCTCACAGCTATCTGACAGATTGCCTCCCTGGCTTAAGTTCTCAGAAAGTCTGCCGAGTAAAACATACTTCTCAGCTTTTAGGCTGTACTTTTTCCTTTTTTTTCAGCTGACACAACTCAGGAACAGCCAGATGGAAAGGATGCAGAAGGCAAGGTGTGTGGGAAGGGGGCGGAGCTCCTGTGCCCCGTCTAGCATCAGTGTCCCAGGCCCTCCACGTGTTCAGCAACCTGAAAGCCCCTCCTTTGGGGGTTTTTGGAGGCTTCACTGCAGAAGTTCAATTGATTAAATCACCAGCTACTCGTGATGGATTCACCAGTCCCTCTGGAGAATGAAATGGCAAACCACTCCAGTATTGTTGCCTGGAAAATTCCATGGGCAGAGGAGTCTAGCGGGCTTCAGGCCATGGGGTCACAAGGAGTCGGACATGACTTAGCGACTAAACAACAATCCTTCTCCGGAGATGGGGGTGGGGGAAGGTGGAGGGGGGACTGAATGGTCTAACTGTAATCACATGGTTGGTTCTCCCAGCAACCAGCCCCAGCCATAGGTGTTTTCCAAGAGTCTCCTCACTAACCTAACAAAAGTCATCATATCAAGCTACTTCCAGGCAATTCCAAGGCTTTTCAGAGCTCCGTGCCAGAAATGGGGGTCAAAGACCAAATACATATTTTATATTATGAATCATAACATCACAGTCTTCAACTCTGAGGCTGAAAATTGAATTTGTAACCCGAATATCCCACATGTCATCAGCTTTTGAGGTCACTCTGTCACAATCATAGTAACCAGGGCCCCAGCCACCTTGACCACACACTTTTACCAGGATCCTCTGCAAGTTTTCTAGAACTCCAGATGAAATGCCCATGAGACATCTGTCCTGACTCCACTTTCACCATCAGCCCTGAGATCCTGAGTGACTCCACCACTCTTCTCTCCCCAAGGAACCCCTCCTCCACCTACAGCCTGACTCTTTTGGCCTTGGGGAGCCCTCTGGGCCAGTATGGCTCACCCCAGCAGGGCACAGACCCCTTCTTCAAGTGCCCCCAGCAACGCTGAGCCCGACTTATTTCATATTTAATACAGGAAACTTGGAGGAAACAGAAAAGATAGCATGGAGGGTCTTCACAGAGGTTCCCTTCTTAGAGTTGTCAATTTATCAAATAAAAATCTAGGTTGCCCAGTTCAAATTGTATTTCAGACAAACAATTTTTTCGTGTCACTATGTTTTGGGCAATATTAGGAACCATGCAACAGTCGGAACATATTTATGCTAAAATATTTTTTGTTGTCTATCTGAAATGCAAATTTAAGTGGACATCCAGCCTTTTTTTTTCTGGCGCCCAGCATCTTATCTGGAGATCCCACCCACTTCTGATGCCTTTCAATCACCCTTGACATGTCACAGTGTGAGTATCCTGAATAAACCCTCCTTTCCAGGGAGTCCTGGAGTCCAGGTTTTCCTTCCTTGAGGCTCAAAGCAATAGAAGCAGTTTTCTCCTGGAGAGTCGAGAGCTCCTTCCAAGTCCCGATTTTAGGTCCCAGGATGACTGATCAGGAGAACAACCATTCCTGGCAAGGGAAACCCCACCCACTCCCAGAAGAATGTGCTCTTGCTCTTTGGCCCCCAAAAGGCATCAGAACAATATTCTGGAGTCAGGACATTTCCTAAGGTCTTAGGTTGATTGGCTGTTCTAGAATAACCCGGTCTGGAAGGATATCTGTGGGAGAGTTCAGGTTGCCTGAGGCCTGGACAGGCCATCTAGCTGCCTTTAGGGGCCTCAGTCAGCCATCATTGAAGATAAGGCTTCAGGCCGCTT
Source organism: Oreotragus oreotragus (assembly GCA_006410675.1). Taxonomy (NCBI): domain Eukaryota; kingdom Metazoa; phylum Chordata; class Mammalia; order Artiodactyla; family Bovidae; genus Oreotragus; species Oreotragus oreotragus. The sequence goes on from SJYX01009424.1 coordinate 129,902, forward strand.
TCCTGGATGTTCTGATAACAGCTCCCAGTCCTGGACAAGACACATCACACACCTTCCCAGAAGAAACAGTCATTCTGGAAACATCTGTGATGTGGCTCTGCCCACGGGAAGACATGCATTAACATTATCACACAGAGAAGTGAAGGGCTTCCCTCGTGGCTCAGAGAGTAAAGAATCTGCCTGCAACGCAGGAGAGGTGGGTTTGATCCCTGGGCGGGGAAGATTCCCTGAAGGAGGAAATGGCAACCCACTCCAGTATTCTTGCCTGGGAAATCCAGGAGGGCTACAGCCCATGGGGTCTCAAAAGAGTCGGACATGACTGAGCAACTAAACAACAGAGAAGCGAACCTCTGCATCCAGGACGGAGTAACTCAGCTACTTTACCTTTATAGCAGTGAAGGCCTATTAAACGTTTTCCTCTAAATCAAGGCCAAAATCCTAGCCTCGATTTAAACAAGAGGACAGCTTGTATATTTTAAATGCTGGGTTTTACTTCATAGAACCACCAAACTTTCATAGAACCTAGGAGTCCAGTCTTAGCCAAGACCTCACCAGCTCCCCCAGCTCCATACATACCACAAGTGACTCATTCAACAAATAGATTAAAAAAACTTTGAATGCCTTGCTAGGTTTTTTTTTTTTTTTTGGTTCAAAAATACAGTGATGCTTCAATTACGTAGCTCTGCTGGCACCAAATTCTTAAAAAAAACCAATGAGTTTTCCAGATAACTGAAGCTTATCTTTCCGAAAGTCAGTACTTTGTTGACTTTAGGTGTTTTGATTGGAATCTGTCAAAAATGTCACAGCACAGTTCTATGTCTGATTTTTTTAGTTTTCCGTCTCCTTTGTCCTCGGGCTACCAGATGGTTTAACACTGTTGCTAACACAGTCTGTCTGCAGCGGCTCCCTACCCGGTCTTGATTCGCTGTTGAGGAGGATGTGCTAAAAAAGAGTGAATAGAATTTCCGGGTCTATACTCTTATTCTTACAAATAGGGCTGTTGTCTCTAGTGTGGGACTTTGTGAAGGTTATTCCAGGGACTCGGGGTGGGGGTGGGGGGTTTATTTTGCTTTGTGGATTAATTTTAGATTTTCATCATTCCAAAAGGTTAAGATTTCTTCCCTTCCGGATCAGTGAAGTGTTATTATCATGAAATGTGCAAGTTCCTTTAGGATGAGCTATAAAAGTTAGGGCTGTTGCTAAGGGAACCAGGCAAAGCTTGCTAATGTATAAACCTGGTTATTATATTTAAAATTCAAGGAGCAGCCAGAGATTCCTAATGGGAGAGGAAAGACTCTGCCTTTGAAAAAGAAAGTGGAAAATCGCTCCTCTCTCATGGGACAGGGAGGCTTCTGAAGCTCATCAACTGAAGCCTAGAGACTAGCTTCTGTGACCCTTCTCTTTTGTGTTTCTAATGAGAGGAGAAAAGGAAAGCTGCTCTTCCCATAGGAAAGTGAGGAGAAACACAGGCAGCCCTCTCTTCCCTCGGAGCAGTTTGGCTGACGGAGGAGGAGGGAGAAAGAGCAGAGGAAGGTCACCAGCTCCAGAGACTAAAGGGCAAGTCGGAGACAGAGACCCTGAAGCAAGGTGAGGAAAGAGCTAAACATCTTTGCCCCCAACAAAAGGAAATAGGTTTTAATAAATTTTTTTAAATTTTAATTGAAGGACATAGACCCGACACTGTCCCTCGCCGCAGGCTCTCTCTTTTCCGGATCACTCGCCCCACCCCAACCTGCTTCTGCCTCCATCCCGGTTTCAGATCACGTGGGAGGCGGACCGAGTCATGTCAGAGAATTTGAGAGTTCAAGAGCTTGTCCAGTTCATCATACTCAGTTAACCGCTGTAGAAACTAAGAGCCCCGAAGGTCCTCAGGGAGGATTGTGAGTTCGAATTCCTAACTCTGAAGGTTTTCCCACTGCATCATCCAGGGCAGGGATATCCCTGAAAAATTAGGGAATTTTCTCACTTGACAGCGCCCTCAGAGCTATAAAGAGCAATGTTCCCAAAGTGTGTTCCAGAGAACACTAGCCCAAGAGATACTCTGGCAATTCCACATCTGGGTATCTATCCGCAAAAATTGAAAGCAGGACTCAGAGATATTTGCACAGCCCTGTTCACACCATCGCCATTCACGACAGTCAAATGCTGGAAACAACCCCAGCATCCACCGATGTATGAATGGAAGAACAAAAGGCAGTTAATATACACAACAGGATATTATTCAATTTGAAAGGGACGTTGGCACTTCCCTGGTGGCCCTGTGGCTTAAGACTCTGAGCTCTGAATGCAAGGGGCCCAGGTTCGACCCCTGGGCAGGGAACTAGATCCCACATGCCACAATGAAGATCCTGTGAGGCACAGCCAAATAAACAAACAAATTATTATTATTTTTTAAAAGGACAGAGATTCTGACACCTGCCACAACATGGATGAACCTTGGGGAACATCCACCAAGTCAGGCACAAAAGGACTAAGCCAGTCACAAAAGGACAAATATTGTGTGCCTGCATTTATATGAGGTCTCTAGAGCGTCAAATTCATAGAGACAGAAAGGAGAGCGACAGTTGCCGCGGGCTGGTGGGGGCTGGGGAGAATGGGGAGTTACTGGTTAATAGGTGCAGAGTTATTTGAGAGCAGATGGCAAGGTTCTAGGATGGACGGTTGCACAGCAGTGTGAACCGACTTACCACTACTGCGTGGTAAATTTTGTCGTATGCATATTTCGCCACCAAAACACACACACACACAGACACACACACACACACACACACACACACACACGAGATGCTCCACTAATGAGTGCTATCACTGAGGTCTGAATTCTGCCCCTTCCAACCCCACTCACAGACAGCCTCAGCCCCGGCAAGTCAGTGCACATTCAATAAAAGATTCAGAGAAGTCCTAAATCAAAGACAGTTTAATTTGATTTAGTCAAGCGTTTCCTCAACTGAATACAGACCCTTTTTATTTTCCTGGAGCGCTATTAATAGCCCACAGCCTTGGTGCACCCTCGGGAAATGCTGATAAAGAGCTTCGTGCCTCTCAAAGCACTTCTATCAATTCCTTACTGGATGCAACCAGCAGTCTAAAGATAGTGCCTGACAGTGAGAGCTCAGTAAGATTTATTAACTATTGGACAATCAATGAGCTTATTAATAGTCTCTGGTGCACTGATGAAGAAACTGGGCCCAGAAAAGTCAAGCCCTGGCTCAAGGCCTCACAGAGCTACTCTGCCAAGACCAGTGGCAGAGCGAAGGCAGACCCATGCCCTGCCCCCCCAATCCAGTTCCGTGGTCAGGAATGGGTCCTCCAACCCTGTGCTGATCTCCTGCTGTCCCTCCTCGGTGCCAGTGTATGAGCACATTCACCTTACAAATTCAGAGCCCCAGGGTTCCTGGATAGCAGGTGGGGATATCAAGGTAGGCAGAAGGACTCAGGGATTCAGGATCTAATTCCTGACATCACAGGGTACCTAATGACCCCACAGGGTCCCAAGCTTCCATCTCCCGTCTCTGTTCCTTTCTCAAAAAATAGAGGTGGGAGCATTTAGAGGTGTCCCACCCCCTAAAGCAATTCCTGATTTTTCCTGATATAAGACTATCTGCCTGCGTGCATGCTCAGTCCCCCAGTCATGTCTGACTTTTTGTGACTCCAGGGACTGCAGTCCGCCAGGCTCCTCTGTCCACGGGATTTCCCAGGCAAGAGTACTGGAGTGGGCTGCCACTTTCTTCTCCAGGGAATCTTCCCAACCTAGGGATTGAACCCGTGTCTCCTGCATTGGCAGGCAGGTTCTTTACCACTTGTGCCACCTGGGAAGCCCATGAACTCAGCTGGGTGAGTAAGCGAAAGTCGCAAAGTTGTGTCCGACTCTGCGACCCCATGGACTGTACTGACCATGGAATTCTCCAGGCCAGAATACTGGAGTGGGTAGCCTTTCCCTTCGCCAGGGGACCTTCCGAGCCCAGGGATCAAACCCAGGTCTCCTGGATTGCAGGCGAATTCTTTACTAGCTGAGCCACCAAGGAAGCTCTTGAAGACTCATCTAGGTACCACTAAAATACAGGCTCAAATGAAATAAGTCAGACAGAGAAAGCCAGGTATGATCTCACTTGTATATGGAATCAAAAACACAGGAAAACAAGTTCATAGAAAACAAAATCAGATTTAAGATTGCCAGAGGCAGGGAGTAGGGGTGCGGGAATGGGATGAAGGTACAAACTTCCAGTTATAAGATACAGAAGTCCTGGGGATGTACTATGTAACATTATATTTTAAAATACTGTGTTGGTATAGTCAAAAGCTGCTAAGAGAATAGATCCTGAAAGTTTTCATCAAAAGGAGAAAATTTTTGTAATTACACATGGTGATAGATGGTAACTAACTTTACTGTGGTAATCACTTCACAATGTATATGTATATCAAGTCATTACACTGTACACCTTGAACTTACACAGTATGGTATGTTAATTATATCTCAATAAATCTAAAAAAAAGTATGCTTCAGTATCCTCATCTATTAAAAAGACAAATAAATATAAAATAAAACAGAGGTGTCCAGGCTCCCTCCCTGGGAGATTCTAACTCAGTAGGTCCGGGGCAGAACTCAGGAATGTCTTGAGCATCTTTGACTTTCACACTAAAAGGGACCTTAACAGAACATCCGGAGAAGGCAATGGCAACCCACTCCAGTACTCTTGCCTGGAAAATCCCATGGACAGAGGAGCCTGATAGGCTGCAGTCCATGGGATCGTGAAGAGTCAGACATGACTGAGCGACTTTCCTTTCACTTTTCATTTTCATGCATTGGAGAAGGAAACGGCAACCCACTCCAGTGTTCTTGCCTGGAGAATTCCAGGGACAGCGGAGCCTGGTGGGCTGCCGTCTATGGGGTCGCACAGAGTCGGACACGACTGAAGCGACTTAGCAGCAGCAGCAGCAGCAGCAACAGAACATCCGCAAGTCTAGGTCCCTGTTCCACAGATACTGTAGCTGAGACTCAACAGATTGTCCAAGTTCACACAGCTACATTTCTAACCATTTAAAAACAGACACAAAAGCAAAATCCTCCAGGAAAGATGTCCCTTGGTTTGTTTTTAAATAAAAATGGATCATCTGTGCAAACCTGACTGTTCATCCTTTCCTGCCCAGTGGAGACCACCCTTCTCTGCTTCCTTTCGGGAGGTCCAACCACCAGAAAATGGTCCCAGCCACCAGCTCCCTGTGACAGACCCAACTCCGCCCACAGTCTTGACCCAAGTTGCTTTTTGAGCAGTGTGTGCTGTGTGTCAGTAGCTCAGCATGTCCGACTCTGCAACCCCATGGACTGCAGCCTGCCAGGCTCCTCTGTCCATGGAATTCTCCAGGCATGGAGACCAAATGGGGTTTGGCTCTACTCCCTCAACCCACTTCCGTGTGAGCACACCACTGTCTCAGGCTTGAGCTATGCTGTGAGAGGGAGCTGGCAGCCGCCAGGGTCTCCCTCCCTGGGAGCCCCCCCCTCCCCCTCACC